>APFE030137749.1:32100-56835 GCA_000404065.3 Pinus taeda
TGGTCATCAAGCTCTGGCCATAAATCATATAAAAATCTAAAAGATATCCAAAAATATTGGTTTAATTCTCCACAACTTTAGAGATACCTTTAAAATATATATTTATACCAAACTATTCTCTTTATTTGTTATTTGGAAATAGATCTTTTCTATAATCCTTTCTATTATAATTAAAATTATTTTTCTAAAGACCCATTAACATGTGAATAGAATAAATGTCACTGCTTAGATGGAAAGAATACCTACGGGAATACATCATAACAACACCTAAATTATGAGGTTTTAGAACAACACAACATAACAACACCTACCTTATCAAGCTTTGGGTAATTTAAATACACTTTCTTCCAGCTTTCGATCATTTAAATACACTTTCTTCCATGATTTTAGTAAAATGATCCTGAACGAGAAAAAGAAATTAATGTTCCCACATTTCTAGGTCATTTCTTCCCTGCAAAATTATTTAGTTGATGTTTTGAAATTCAACATAAAAGGGAAAACCAGGACAATCAATAACTTTAGACTCTATGATAGTTGACTCTATACACAAATCAAGATGTTCAGGAATTCAATATAAAAGGGAAAACCAATTTAAAAGGGAAAACTAGGACAATCAATAACTTTAAACTCTATGCATACAATCAAGATGTTCAGGAATTCAACATAAAAGTTAAAACAGGACAATCACCATTGGGAAAATGGTGATGTGTTGTGAGAAAAGGAAGGAACCATCTAAACCGAGATAATGATGAACTTCCAACTAAGCATCAAAAACGATATTGAGTAGAACATCCGGTTGACTTGTGAGACCTGAGGAGAGCCAGAGTTATCTGGAGCCAAAGTTATCGGATCTTGCTACTGATTCTATGCATCTTTTCAGTTGTCCCTCGTGGTCAAATCGTTGAGTTTGTATTGACTTACATGGGTATGCATCAAGCCTAAAACAATCTAACGCTATAGTAACCCAACCACGTGAAACCAAATATTTGTTTGCACAGCAAGTTTCTCCTTTGTTCAAATCAAAACTAGGAGTAACATTATTGTATGTAGGGACAAGTTTAAGTAAATCAAAATGATGAGCTTATATTCAATCTGTTATATTTCTTAATCTAATGACCAGGTATGAGATTGCTCGCTACATAGTAAAAGTATATTATGCTTAATTTTTTTTAGTATAAAGACGAAACCAAAGTTGCAGTGGAAAACTAGTATTAGAGTACATGGTGTTACGGGGATGTGTTAGGTTGGAAAGGTAAAATCAATATGGTGAATGTTTTCTCTTGAATATTGATTGGAAGACTTGTGGATCCAAGTGTGAAAATTTTATGAAAAGGGAAGATCCACTATCATTTCATAAGTTGGTATCTCAATCAGGTTGTAGCCTAAAGCAAGTTGTTGCTTGCACATCTCTGAGGTTGGTGCCACAATCAGGTTGAATCTTAAAGCAAGTGAGTGCTTTCATATTAGTGAGGTTGGTGTGTTAAACTAGTTGTAGCCAAAAGCAAGTTGGTGCTTGCATACTTCAAGAGATTGGTGTCTCCTTCTAATCAATACCAATAAATCATTGTAATCAAAGATTGAAGAAGATAAGAAGATTTGTGCTTTTCTCTTGCAAGGGTTTCAATGCACATTTGGAATTCTTGTGTATGTATGTGATGATTAATTCCATTGATGCATTGTCACGTTTTCAATTATGATGTATTATGGTATTGTTTAAATTGGCCATTACATTAACTCACCCCCCTCTTAGTGTTATCATAAATTGCAATAGATGTGATATTGATCAATTATGCTTTTTTTCTATACATTTATGTAGAAATTTGTTGTATCATTAGATAACTCTTTCTCAACTATGTCATATTAAAGGTGAATTATTTTTAGGAATTTGAGTCCTTCTCTAAAGCTAGAGTTGCATTATCAGGTTTACTAATGTAATTTCATGTAATGACATAATTTTAAGCACTTGATAAAGCTCCATTGGAAATGAATGTGGAGAAAATGGTCTGCATTTTTTTTTCTACGGTTTGCTTGCTTCGCATCTCTTGCCTAGATGTTGTCATAGCTTGTAGGGTTTGGATTACATTGTTGGGGAAGGGATGAACAATGGAGACTGGTCCCTCTATTATCTCAATGCAATCAATAGTGGGGGGCTTCGAGTTATGGCTGAGGAGGATTGACCCTTCTCATATTGTAGTTGGAACAATGTCTTGCTCAGAATTTAAGGAGTGACAAGTCAACACTGGGATCTGCATGTCTGGAGAGCATCACATCAGATTCACCAACAAAGGTTTATTCCCTCCTTGTCCATCTTTCTTGCCACAACTATAGAGATATTGCCATGCATTGGTACATATTTGCATGGCTCCTCCGTGTGTGGTGTGTTTTTTCATAAGTCGTTGTAATATGTTGCTTCTAGTTTTTTCATTTGTCCATGCCTATGGTTCAAAGCTTATGCTCGAGAATCATGGATGTTAGGGTTATGGGGACCAAATCCTTTTGCTTCATATGCATATTGAACACTACAAAGACCAAGAGGCATATCCACCCAAGTTTTCTACTGATCTGGCAGCCCTCCTCTGTATAAGACCTGATCTGTGGTTTCTATCTCATCTCTTGATAGAAGCCAATGAAAACGAAAAGGACAGTCTCCCAAGGTTGTTGAAATCTGGGTGAGAGGCATTTTTGATCCCCAATAAGTGCCCACCAGAGAAAAGTGAGGAAAAATGACCCATCATGGGCAAAGTTGCAGTGTTTCAAATTTTTGTTCAAACTCCACCTAGAAATTCAATCCTTATAGTGGTAAAAAAGGATCTCTTGGTACAAAATTTGAAAAAGGAAATTCATCACAGATCTGGCATTCTAATGCAGGCACAAAGTCTGATCTATGCTGATAGATCTATGAAGGATGATCAGAAGCTAAAAGACAGTGGTGTAGATAGGAACTCCACAATAATCATAAAATCGAGGTTGGGGGAGGCTTGCCTAGACCAATTCATGGTTCTACTTCTTTCAAAGATGCTCTTAAAGGGAAATCTACTGCACTAGGTAAATTTGAACAAAATCTAAACATTCGTTGGCCCTATATTGTGGAGGAGACAAAATAAATCCTGACAATGACAATACATATATTAGAAAAAACTAATCGTCTTTCACCCTATCAAGCCCATGCAAAAGTAAAATTAAACCTGCAAATGATTGGACATGCAATCATCTACCAAATTGTGAGGTTCACCTATGTTCCAAGGGCTTCTTCATAATAAAATTTGAAGCATAAGAGATCAGATAATTTGTTATACAGGAGGGCCCATGGTTCTAGGGTAATGCGAGACTATTTATCACTCCATGGTTCCCAAATTTTGATGCCAATTCAATGGTGGTCTCCAAAATTCCAGTATGGGTAATATTGCACAATTTACCTCTTCATTTCTAGCATCCAAAAGTTCTAGAAGGAATCACTGACCTATTGGGGAGATACATCAAAATGGATACAAAAAGAACAGAAGAATAAATATATACTTTTCCCAGAATTTGCATAGAGGTAGACCTCAGCAAAGGTCTTCTTAATCACATTCTCCTGACACACAACAATAAATGTTTGACTCAATTCTTAGATTATGAGAATACGACATTCAGTTGTAGGCTCTGCTTACAAACTGGGCATTTACTAATCACATTTCCTCTGGCAAAGAAACATACTAGGAAGAAAAAGAATACAACAAAAAATCCTAAGGGATGTAAATTCGCAACACAACGACATGATAAGAAGAGGAAGAGGATCCCATAAATGAGGAAAACTAAAATCCACAAGCTCCTCCAACAAGTGAAGAAACTAATCAAGAAGGAATGGCAAGAGTGAGTTCACAAAATCAAAGTGCAGAAAGGAATCTTGGTCAAGGCTTGCAAAAGGATAATGAAAATGGGGGATTCAAACGTCCTTATTGCTCTGAGAGCTCAGACTCAGATAAGGAACATCCGTGGAAAACAACTGACAACCAACTAATCATTTTAATGTCCACACTTGATCAAGGAGGATGGTGAAAAATTGACAAGAAGAAGGGTAGAAAATGGTGACTAAGCATTTTCTCTTAGTCCAAGTTTATCTTTTTTTTTTGGTTGGTTTTCATTTTGATGTTAGCTTTTAACTCACACCTTTTTTAAAGACTCATATAAATTTTATTTTTTAATTCTTTGTTTTCTTTTTTTGGGATTTGGTCGAAAGGTTGAGGTAAAGGAATTCCTTCAGGCATCTACACAATGTAATTTTGTTCCTTGATTTTTAGGCTGAATAAAATTACGATTTTTCTTCAAAAAAAATAATTTTCAGCACTTTAATATGAATGCAAACTTCTATGGGTGTTTAGCACCCACTCTATGTTATGAGGCATCTCAATGTCAATTACTCAAGTTAATACTATTCCTTATGTTATTGGTGGAATAGTTCATCAAATAACCACTACAAGTGTTAGTGAAATCTTAATTTCTCCTAATAATAAGATCGATGAGACCAAATAAAGCTATTAAGAAATCTGTGTCTAAATTTTACAGTTTGGGTGATGGTTGTGCAACGTTTTGATCAATGTTTGGGTTAAGGAATTCTAGGAACCTTTTAGCTATCATTGTATTAGTAACTAAAACCCAAAAAATAAGACAAGCAAACCTTCTCTAGGTTTTCTCATTAAGTGCAATGCTTTTCTTATTACTAGATTGTTTGTTTAGCATGTTTGAGTGATTCACCTATCATGATACTTCTTTACTTGCAACCCTAAAACCCGAAAAAAGAAATTCCTAAACCTATCCATGGATTTTAAGGGGATTAACATTATTTGAGTAGGGGATGGAATGATGAATCAACTCATGAGATATATTTTCTAAGAATTAATTTGACCATGACATTTTTCACTATACATTGATAGTTCTACACATACCTCTCTAGTTATCTACCATAAAACACAGTTACATTACTATAGTGCACTACTCCAACATCAACTTTTGTGTTACCTTGCAATTTGTATTTTTCCAAAAAAAATACTTATGGATGACACTGAACGTAGTTCCTTAGGGAACATTTTTTTTTTGCATCATGTTTATGTTGTTACATCGATTTCCATTGTCATATTTTTCAAAATATTCATTTCAAAAAATCATAACAGTGATAAAATAGGAGTTGTTAAGAGTATTTCCACATCACAAATTCTCAAAAAATATACTTCCAGACTCAACTTTGCATTATTATTGCATTGAAGATGTATTTTTTGTATCCCATTAGCATTGTTCGACATAGTTTCTACAATGATATTTGTATCATAATGGCGCTGTACTAGTTTCAAAATCCACATTTTTGTGTCATATTACATCACCATTGAATCTTATTACTTTAAGCACCTCAAGATGAGTACAAACTCCTAGTATAGTTTAACACTTGATGTACGTCAAGAGGTTTTTCAATTTCATATATATAATTAAATACTATGTCTAAACTTAGATTACGATGTATTAGCTAATCAAATAACCATTGCAAGTCTTTAGGATATCTCATTGTTTTATAACAATAAGATCAAATAGAGCAACTAAGATTCTTAAGAGTTTCATGTCGAATGTATACCACTATATAATAACTGAAAAACTAAGGAAATTTTCATAGACAACAATTTTATTAAATATGATAATCTCTATTATTTGGGTGATGGTCTTGCAAGGCTTTAATTAAGGTTTGGATTAATGAATTCTAGAAACATTTTCGTTATCATTCTATTATTACATAAAACCCAAAAAATAGGACCTTTTCCTATCTTTCCTTCTTAAGAAGCACATGTTTTCTTATCATTATTCTTGAAATTATGTTTGTAAGAAACCCACTTTAGCTTTTACACATTTAGTTGAGGGTTTTTCTTATTACTAGATTTCTTAGTTATTTTTCCTTATGTTGGCTATGTTCCATGGACTGCTTACATAGTTCTTATGATCCTTTTCGAGTATGGATTGAGATCTTATGCATGCGAGTGATTTAGTTATCATAATTCTTCTTTATTTTTCAACTTGAAACCCCAAAAATGTTTTCCTAAAATTTAACCTATATATGGATTTTAAGAGGATTGTCCTCATTTGAGTGAGGGGGATTTTAAGGGGAGTATCCTCATTTGAGTAGGGGAATAGAATGATGAATCAACCCATGAAATATATTAAGTTTCCTTTAATCTGACCATGATATTTGTTGGTATACATTGATAACGCTAACTAAACATCTCTATTTATCTACCACAAAGGCCACTTACATCACTATAGTGCACTACTATAGTTTAGTACTCAAACATCATCTTTAACATCACCATGCAATGATTTTTTTTTTGCAGAAAAATAAAAAGTGAAAATAAAAATATTATGGATGACACTACACACAATGTACCAAGGGGAATTTTTTTCCATCATTTTTATGTTTCTACATCCATTTACAATGTAATCTTTTTCAAAATATTTCCTAGACAACATCATTGTAGTGACAAAATAGGAGTTACTAAGAGTCTTTCCACATCACAAATTCTAAAAAAAAGTCTACTTCTAGAGTTAACTTTGCACTATTCTTGCATTGAAGATGTGTTTTTCTTGCATTTCATTAGGATTGTTTGACATAGTTTCTATATTGATATTATATACATTGGCATCATATTTATATCATAGTGGTGTTGTTGTACTAGTGTTAAAATTCCCTATTTTTGTGTCATATTACATCACCATTTCATCATGCTAGCATCATGTTTACGTTGTATTGATGCTAAAATTCTTAACTTTGTCTTGTGAGTAGCATATTTTCATCATATTGCATTAAATATGCATCATACCCAACTAAATTATACCATATTAGCATCAAAGTTGCCTCTTATTAGTGTAAAAAGTGCATAATGTTAGTGCCAAAACTGCGATGAAATATTCAATTAAATTAATAAAATTTGTTTTTTTCAATCATTTAATTATAATTGTAATTTTTTCATTATTACTATTATTCACATTGTATAATTAATCATCTAATATTTTATTTTTAATTACTTTTCTATTATTATTATTTTTATAATACTGAAACGTTATGAGATTGAATTCATCTATTTTACTAAGTAGCAATCATGAGAAAAATACCATGTATGTTAAATGCAATGATGAAAGTTTAAATCAAGTCATACAATAGCCATGCACTATTTTCTCCATATAAACAACTAACATGCTACCATCTTAAGGAACATGTACATGGTCTCAACTTTGTGAACCTATGGTATAGCACCCACATCTTTGCGATATTAAAAAATACCATTAATTTTACTAGATATTGATAAATTCCTACTACAATCCTTTTGTTGAAGCTCCCTTCTAATATTTAGTTCCAATAAAAAACCCTTATTTTTACCATACATCCCCTATGAGTAAATGTCAACTTTTTATACAACTTTGCATAAAATATATGTACACATATAAGAAAAGGAATTGAATTTGACATATTGATTGAATTGTTGTTATTTTCTTCCTCTTCTTTTGAACTCTCCTCCTCTTTACCAAAAAAACATAACAAAACAACATGAGAGTCATTAAAAAAAATATTTTATAACATTCAAAAATTTAATAAAAAAACATTTAGGTTAGAAAGTTGTCGATATACCATTTAATTGCTCCAAATCAAACTTGTCATAATCAATTTGGAAGAATAAAATATATTTAAATTAATGAATTAATACTTTCAACTATATATAATTTGAAAAGTAAATATATAACTATCAATTATTTATTGAAGGCATGGGCTATTGAGAAAGTGTTATCATTGATGTCAAGCCTAAGGAGATTATTGAGCATGTTGGAAATTGTTGTTGGTTGTGTCAAGTTTAGGGGGGACCCTAGTAAGTGTGCTAGTGTGTGTTGTTTCCTAGCCAAGGTGAATGATACAACCTATCTTTGAAGGCCTTTTGTCTAAATGTAAATTGTTCAAAAGCACATACAAAGTGTTTAGTTGGATAACCCTCTCAAAGAATTTTGCAGTGGTATATGGAACTTATTCAAGTTCCCAAGTATTGATGAGAAAAAATGTATTGAATTGAAAGTGTTTTTGGAAGAAAGTGAAGGATTCAAATAATCCAAGCAACTAGATAGCTAAAAGGTTGTATTATTCTTCTAGAACTAGATTCATCCATAAAATTTGAGGGTTGTATTATTTTTCTAGAATCAAATTCATCCAAGAATTTTCAATAAGAACAGAATATTTGAGAGCTTTTGTATCTAAACAATCTAGGGGTTTCATTGTTTTTCTAAAACTAGATTTTCTCTTTCACAGGCAGTGGACCCCATCTCACATGAAAGTATAGGTAGGATGATAGATGGCGCCACGTGGCAGTGACTTAGCAATGATTGTGACATGACACTCTATGAGAATGACACATGGAATTAATATTTGAAAATTTTCGGTGACATGTGGCAATGATGTGGCATGACACATGGCATAAATGTGATGTGGCGGTGGCATGGAAAAGATGATGTGGAAAATATTACATGTGGAAATTTTTAATTGATTCTTGAATTTTTGACATGGAAATCTTTGGAATTCTGCTAAGGATTGGTTTTGAATTTTTTTCAATGTATTTAACCTTGGATAAAAAATACAAAGACAAGCAAATTGTTCCAAATTAGAAAAAGGCTTATTTGTTTTATCCGATATCCAGGGTCTCCATGAAATATGGGCATACCATCTTTCTCCATAAAGCCTCTAATCCAAACACAATGAAGAATGTCGAGGACATATGGAATATTTGGTCATCTGGATATAATTATAAAATGGTCGTTTGGTGAAAGTTCCAGTGGTCATGATTCTAGCTACAAAGTCATCAGGCTATCCAATGATCCAAGATTTAATGGTTACACGCATTTTCCAAAATAAAAAAAATTATGGATACTAGATTGAGGTCAAAGGTCAAATATCAAGGTTCTGACACTGATAACAGTTCCATTTAAAAAGATACCTGGCTTATTTGAATTTTCCTTATGGACTCGATTCGTAGATATGATATCTAGTTATTTTATCTTATGGTCCTGACTCCTAGTCCTATGGGGTTAATAATGATATTTTGTGTTGAGGCTTGCAATCTGAGTAAAAAATAATCTAGGTGTATTGTAATTTTTCATAAGGTCCTAGATTCATATTTTTAGGACTTCGGCCATATCTTATGGCCATGTGAGTTAATAGTTCAATCCCTAAAAAACCATTGACTCAAGTTATATTGAGGTCATCCAGACTAGATAACCAACAAGGAAAAATAAAAATAATACCTTTTTGTTAGATGATCATCGACCCTACCATGGTTGGTCAATCCTATAGAGTATAAATAAGCTAAGGATATTAGGAGTCTTAAGAAGCAATTTGATCATTTGTAAATTTTGGAAAAGTTATATTTTTGTCTAGAGAGTCTCATGGAATAGCACGATGACATCTTAAGCAAGGAGATAAGTTATATATAGTAGATGAGTCACAAGGTTGAGAGTTCATTTTGTTTATATTTCTCTTATATGTTTTAGATGAAAGAATCAATAAGAGAAACCAAGAATCATAGAGCTCAGAATCAAAGTGAAGGAAGGAAAATTGACAAAGGGTGTTTTTATCATGGTTTGCATATAGAAAAACATGTAATTGATTGTGAAGAAACAACAGAGATGAGTTTATATTTGTCAAGTTTATTGTATTGCAAAGCTATATTTGTGGGACAAGGCTAACTGTTGTTTTCTTTTCGTACCTATAATTGACATATTGAAATAAAGAGTGAAGAGGATAAATGATCTATCCTATGAGCCAATTTATAATTGTCAATGAAGTTTATTGTTTTGTTGAAGTATGAGTAATGATGTTTTCTTGATAAAGTGTTGAGTTTGAATTGGATGTTGCCAAAAAAAAAAAAAAAATATGATATAAACACTGAATTGAAGCTTATGAATATAGTGTGAAAATGTTACGAAAAGGAGATCCACTATTATTAAGGAAGTGGGTGCTTGCAAATTACAGAGGTTGGTGCATCATTTAGGTTAGAGCCTACAACTAGTTGGTGCATGTTAATTGATTGCAGTGGTTGGTGCCGCAATTACGTTGGAACCTTACAACATGCGGGTCCATGCAAATTAATTAAAAAATTTGTTTCATTAATAAGGTTTGAGTCTATAGAAGGTTGGTGCATGCGAATTGATTGTAGAGGTTTGTGCCTCAATTAGTTTGGAGCCTACAAAAATTTGGTGCTTGCTTATTTCAAAGGTGGATGCCTCCACCATGTTGGAGCTTACATTAGGTTGGTTCCTAGATCATGTTGAATTTTGCAAGAAGTTGGTGCTTGAATATATTGTGGGGTTAATACCTAAAAATTGATAAAGGGGGATTGCTATCCCCTTTTGGGTGGTCCCAGTAAACTATTGTAATCAAATATTGAAGAAAATATTAAAATAATTATGGATTTATCCCGCAAGAATTTCCATCTATATCTAGTGTTCTCAAGTGTTGATGTGATGATTATTATTATTGATAGATTGTTATGTTTTTAGCTAAGATGAATTTTGAAATTTTTTAATTTGGTTAAATTTTCCATTACACTAATTCACCCCCCTCTCTATGTAATCATAATTCCAATAATTTGTTTTAGAGTAGGTCCCTTTAGGTGTAGTATAACATCTACAAGATAGATCCAAGGAATTATACCAAATAGTGGGGAGAATAAGAAGAAACCTTATCAAAAGAAGAAAAATCATATCAAGGGATGTGATTATACAACAAATGTATCAAATGTAACATAATTACAACAAAATGTCAAAGAAGATAATTTCTTCCTAATCATGGATGTATAAGAGCAATCAGATGCAGCACAATATACCCCAGAAAGTAGATCACAAGGAATCATGGATAACTAGGTTGGATATACATCAAGTGGAGCACCATTATTGAATGGATCAAAGTATGAATTTTGGAAGGAAAGAACATAATTTTGTCTAATGACTTAAGGATTTGATGTATGGAAATATGTAGAAGATGTAGGAAAGAATAATAACTATAATACATAATCCATGAATATATGTTTTAGTACACTATCAAAATTAGAGTTAGATAAGGTAATTCATTGTGAGCTTAAAAAATATTTGATAAATAAGTTCCAATATATCTATGAGGAAGATTACAAATAACCAAAGAACATTGAAGACAAAGAACTGGATGACGAAGGAATTTCCTTTATTGTTGATCATCAAAAGAATAATCCATATATAAAAGCTGAAATTGAAGAAAGTATAGAGGAGTTGAAACCTACTGGTAAGTTACTTCATCCATCTTCTAGTTGTTTGTATATACCTTTAGGTAGTAGTCTTTATGAAGTGGGACATGAGGATGAAAGTAGATCCCATGAGAATATTCTATCTAGTAATCTCAGTGGAAGAAGATAATGGTCAAAAGAAAGTATTAAAATGTAAATGTGAACTTATAAGTCTCTTATACAAGATAGAAGAAAAATTTAAAGAAGAACATGTCATTATTCTAAAGGCTCATCCAAGAAAAATTGAAGATGCATTAATGGATCTTCCAGGAGACAAACCCAAAGATCTTTATATATATATAATGGGTTTGACGTTGTCAATAGAAGTATGTTTTATATGAGCTTATTAACACTCTGGAAGAAATAAAGAAACTTTCAAAAGAAAACATAAGGAAAAAAGAGTTATTGAATAAATATGAAAATCAAGACAAAAAAAAAAAAAAAGGGATTTTGAAGACCCAACTAGAATAAGAAGGAAGTATGGAAGAAGTGAGGAAAAACAAGCTAAAAGAAAGAGAAGGTTAGTGTATGGATCTATAAGTTGATATTATTGCTTTAAAAGATGATCTAGAAAAAGATAATAATCAACTGATGAGGTATGAAAGGAAAGAGTAGAAGGAACTCTTAGGAAATAGGGATCATGATATTCTAAAAATCCAACTAGAAGAATCTAATAGGATTGATGATTCCTCTTTTGTAAATTTCCACGGATTTTCCATCGGACAATTTGTCACAATGGATTTGATAAAATTATACTTAAAAATCCAAAATCTACACTATTATAATTTTATTTCTCTTTAAACTTATATATTTGTAGATTATTGTTAATAGTGTATGCATGTGAATTAAAATTATGCATAAAATAGAGAACAACGAATAAAATATCTCACACACACACACACATTTGAAATAAGAGAAGACATGAGAAACTATTTTGGGACAAAAACCGAACTGGAAGGTGAGGTTGCTATACTCTCTTTCTCTGAATATAAAATGTCTGCGAGTTCAAAGAAGTAAGGCCTATGGTTTTTGGACTACTATAGTAAACAAATCCTCTCCATATGCTCTATCTCTTATCCCTCTCTATTATTTTTCTCAGGTGTAGAATAAATGCACTTGAAATACTTGAACCCCTTTTCCTCCTAGTGGCCGCTTATAATGCAACCCGATAGCTTACTAGTGGTTATGTTTGACTACCTCAACTCTTAATGAGAGTTATAATATAGAATATTATAAAGTAGTATTCATCATAATCACATGGGTAACCCCTTTTCCATGAATTATGGGAGTTATCATGACATCCTCTCCAATTATGGTGGTGAAAATAAGAATGAAAAATTATGAGTGGCATAACTTTTACATATAGACCCTCATTGACAAGATTGTTGTGCCATAGGAAAGGTATCTATCTGTAGAATAGAAAAAAGGGTGCTACACCAAAGTAGAAAAAATTCACCCCTAGAAAACTTCCTTTGATGCCTGAAAATTCTCTTGGAAGGTTTCAAACCTCAATTTTCCAAACTAGGTCTCGTCGATAAAAAGGGTATTGTGAGTTGATTCCTCCACTTTTTCCACTCTGAAATAATAAAGATGGATGAAAAACAATATAATTATCTAGTATGGATCATACCTCTGTATTTTGGGAAGATTTTGGTGATCTGGGCCTCTTCAGCTACCAGAATTAACCAAGATCCTTTACTTTTGTGATGTTAGCAGAATTGCATATGAAAGAGTATGAAAATTCACATGTGCATACTGTACAAAAGATGAAACATAATGAAAACCATCAAACCAAAGAACAAAAATACATTCATAATGAAGTTCACCCATTGTGGGTTACGTCTCTGGGGCCGGTGTTAGGAGTAGTGAGGCTGCTTCATTAAATGTTGCAAGATGATTATGAGTACATAGTACATTCTTTGTCATTAAAAATATAAATTCCCTCAACTAGAGTGGCATGTATCTCCATGAGACGTTCTCCATAGAGGAGCTCTCACTCATATGATCCCTCCTTCAACATGAAAATCTAATAAATTATCACATGACGTGGCATACAAGTATCCTTAAGCATGATGGAATCAAGGATCTTGACAATAAAATTATCATCTCAGCAAATGAAAAGAAAAACATGGCATCATTGCATCGTTTACCTCTAGTTTCGGGGATGTATGGAAAATTCAAAGCTCATCTAATGAAATGGATAGTGTCGCTGAATTTGTGGCATGAAATCGTGTCAAATGGCTATAAACTTGACCCCTTTCTGATACCGTCAAATTCTAGACCCTTGGGATTCTTAAATATTCCCCCAAATATTTCTTCATGGAGATGGGAGAAAAATTTATTGCTTGGATGAAAATTCTGAGTACACCACTGCTCGCGAAATTCTGTGAAAAATGACTATGAAGTTAGCATTATTCTATTAGGTCCCTATAATACTAGTGATTCCCCCATTACTATTGCCGTTGTATCCCTTATTTTTATTATTGTGCACCTGTTGTCCCCATATTGTCATTATTGTGCCCCATCGAATCCCTCTATTGTTATTTTTATGCCTTTATATTATTATTGTTAGGTCGGCTTGGTTATATTGTGACCCCTTAGGCTCCTATATATAGATAGGAGATTTTGTCATTTGAATCATCCAAGACTTGTTCAATTGTGTAATGTAAAGGAGGTTTCCCCCTCGAAGAGGCTTATTTCTAAGCCATTCATCTATCTTTTCTATCTTTTTGTGAGCTGGTTTCATAACATTTGGTATCAGAGCTTTGGATTCTAGGGTTTGGCTACTCCAAATAGGTCATCATGGAATTTTCGCTATACCTTTTTCTCTGTGACGTTTCTAAAGATAAAAAACTTGTTTGAGAAGGAATCGTTCTAAATCTCGGCTCCAAATTTCAGATCCTATCTTGCTATATTTTTGGAGATATAATCTGAGGAAGTTAGGGTTTTTGCAAACCCCCAAATTACATTCCAAATAGGTCACCTTGGGAAAATTGTCATAACTTTCGATGTGAGCATCAAATTGAATTTTCATGAGAAGTTACAGAACGAGGACAGGCTGTAGCTTTTTTGGGTATCATTTTCAGAACCTAAGGTTGAAACAGTGACCCTTGGCACGTCGTACAAGTTCGCTCTACCAAACTAGTCTGTAATCAGGTCATCGTGGGAGATTTGGCATAACTCTTCATTGGAGAATCCAATCTTTATTAGACTTGCAGGGTTAGAAATATTACTCAGGGGGTTACCACAGGAAGCAATTTTAGACCTGGGGGATCCAAAATTACAGAGATACATCAGATTCAATATCGCGCTCCTACAAAGTGAAAAAAGGTGTGTAGTTTTTTTTTAATTTTTCATAAGCTTGGTTTGAAAAATTAGTTTGAAGGAATTCAAAGGTCATAGTGAAGCATTATTATCGGTAATTGATGCCCTGAAGAAAGAAAATGGAAACACCTAGTAAGAAACCTGAAATCTCTAGCATGACTCATGAATAAGAGGAAGAAATGCAACATGATATATCGAAATTACGAGACCAAGTGCAACAAATTTCACTCGCACAAAAAGTAACAGAAAATAAGATGGCTGGTTTAAAGAAAGATGTAGAAGCTAAGATGGATGGTTTGAAGAAAGGAGTAAAAGATAAGATGGATGGTTTAAATAAAGGTGTAGAAGCTAAGATGAATGACGTGGAAGCTAAGACGGGCAACGTGGAAGCTAAGATGGATGGCGTGGAGGCTAAGATGGATGGCATCAAAGCTAAGATGGATAATTTAAAGAAAGGCATGGAAGATTTACAGACAAATTTGAAGAAATATTAGACAAAGTTTCTACAACAAATGCTTACTAATGGTGAAAGGGTTGTAAAGGAAACTCATGATGAGAACAAAATAAATGTTAATCATGATTTCATAGACTCTAACATTGGATTGAAGAACCGCCATGTTCTAAAGATCGATATGAGGAAGTTTGATGGCAAGGATCTTGGAACATGGATACTACAAATGGAGAATTTTTGATCTCCATAATGTGCAAAACACACAAAAGGTACGCATTGCAACTTTATATTTGGAACCAAATTAGTTTGTATGGTATCGAGGGCTTTGCTCTCATTAAAAAATTGTCACCTAGGATATTTTTATGGATGAAATGATAGCACATTATGAGGATACCAAAAACAACATTTTTTTTAGCGAATTGATAAATCTCAAACAAAAGGGTTCAATGATGGAGCACATTGAGGACTTCCAAAAATTGAATATAAGGGTAAAAGATATTCCAGAGGAGCATAGGATTGATCTGTTTGTAGGGACTTTAAAACATAACATCCAACATGAGATTCACCTTTGGGAACTAGATTCATTAGAGAAGGCATTCAGGTTGGCAAGAAAAATGGAAAGAAAAACTATGGAAACAAGGAAGCCTACCAATCACAATCATAAAGATGGAAGTGTTACTGCCCCTAGCCATCCACAACCTATAAGGTTGGCACCACAACAATTGGAAGAAAGAAGAGAAAAAGGGCTTTGTTACAGTTGTGATAACAAATACACTAAGGGTCATAAGTGTGCAAAGAAGAAATTATTTTACATAGATTGTGAAGAGGAGGAAGAAAAGGAACAAGAAACGTCAAAATAAGAAGATATACACCAGGAGCAAACCCTAGAAAAAGAAGAAATGAATCTGACTATATCTTGTAAAGCATTAGCTAGAATTACCACTCCTCAAACTATTAAGATAGAAGGGCATATCAAGAAGAAAAAGGTAATAGAGTTGATTGATTCGAGAATTACTCATAATTTTATTCATTGTAAGATAGTCGAGGAATTGAATTGCTTCCTATATCCATCATCAGAGTGTCAGGTGATGGACCTTCCAAGTGGAGGAAACATAAATTTCTCAGGAAAGTGCCATAATATCAAGCTATCCATGGGAGAATATGTATTGAATAGCCCAATGCTTTCCATTCCAATGGGTGGTGCTGATGTTGTACTAGGAGTCCAATGGCTACAATTCCTCGGTACAATAACTTTTAATTTTCAAGAACTTTTCATGAAATTCTCCTTAGAAGGAAAGGAATTTGAATTAAGGGGCATTGCAAGGAAACTGGGAAAGATAATCATCTCGAACGGAATGACAAATCTTATAAAGAAAGAACAAGAAGGCATAATTGCACAATTATGTTCACTGGAGGTTCCCACATCGAAATCATCGATTTCTCCAGATCTCCAAAAAGCCTTGGACAATCATTCCAAGTTATTTGAGACTCCCAAAGGTCTCCCACCTATTTGTGATCATAATCATGCTATTAATTTGATTCCAGGAAGTGTTCCTCTAAACATCAGGCCTTATAGATATCCCTATGTCCAAAAGAGTGAAATTGAACGTATGGTTGTAGAAATTCTAGAGGCTGGGATAATTCAACCTAGTCAAAGTTCTTTCTCTACTCCAGTAGTATTGGTTCACAAGAAGGATGGATCATGGCACATGTGTCCAAATTATAGGGAGCTCAACAACCTCTCTATTAAAGATAAATTTCCCATTCCTGTCATTAATGAATTATTGGATGAATTGCATGGATCAATTTACTTCACCAAGTTGGACCTTCATTCAGGATATCATCACATCAGAATGAAGACTGAAGACATTCCAAAAACAACATTTAGAACTCATGAGGGTCATTATGAATTTTTGGTCATGCCTTTTGGCCTTACTAATGCACCTTCTACATTTCAAGGTTTGATGAATTCCATTTTCGAACCCTTCCTTGGAAAATTTGTGTTAGTATTTTTTGATGATATATTAATCTATAGCAAGTCTTGGAAGGATCATGTACAACATGTTGCCATGGTGCTCAAACTATTGGAGGAGAAACAATTATATGCAAAAATATCTAAATGTTTCTTTGGAGTACAAGAGGTGGAATATTTAGGTCATATTGTATCTCATGAAGGTGTTAAGGTAGACCCTAGCAAAATTAAATCCATTAAGGAATGGAAAATCCCCACATCCATAAAGAATGTATGAGGATTTCTCGGGTTGACGGGGTATTATCACAAGTTTGTTAAGAATTATGGGAGAATAGTAGCACTTCTAACAACATTATTGAAGAAAGATGTATTTTCATGGACTCTAGAAGCAACAAAGGCCTTTGAACTTCTTAAAGAGGCAATGTTCAAAGTACCAATCTTAGCTACACCGGACTTCACAAAAACCTTTATAGTGGAATGTGATGCCTCTGGGAAATGGAATTGGTTCTATTTTAATCCAAGAAGAAAGACCCATTGCTTTCGAAAGTCATCCAATCAAAGGAAAGTATTTACACAAAGCTATTTATGAGAAGGAAATTTTGGAAATACTACATGCACTTAAGAAATGGTGACCATACCTAATGGGAGGACACTTCAAGGTAAAAATAGATCATGATAGTCTTAAATACTTTTTAGAACAAATATTATCTTCATAAGAGCAAAAAAAATGGGTCACAAAGATGTTGGGTTATGAATTTGAAATAATATACAAAAAAGGGAAGCAAAATGTTGTGGCAGATGCACTCTCAAGAAAGGATGAGGATGTGGAAGCATTTCTTTGCGCCATTTCTATTATCCAAACAAATTGGATAAACAAAGCAAGGGATGAATGGAAGAACGATGAGGAAGTGTGGGCACTCATTCAAAAGATACAACAAGATCCGAGTACATCTAATACGTTTACCTGGAAAAATGATTCCTTATGGTACAAGGATTGGTTATACCTATGTAAGAATTCCCAACTCAAACAAAATATTCTTAGGGAATTGCACACCTCTCCCTTAGGAGGGCACTCAGGATTTCTAAAAACCTACCATAGGGTTAGGAAGGATTTTTTTTTGGACAGCCTTAAATAAGATATTCAAAAGTTTGTGGTGAAATGTTTGGTTTTCCAACAAAATAAAGTTGAAACAATTAAGACCCCAGGACTATTACAACCTTTATCCATTCCAAGCCAACATTGGGAGGAGGTTTCAATGGATTTTATCATAGGTTTACCCAAGTCCGAAGGAGAGAGTGTTATCATGGTGGTAGTTGACATACCAAGTATGCACACTTTTGTGCATTATCTTATCCATTTAAAGTGAGTATAGTTTCTACTACATTTATGGAAACAATTCAAAAGCTACACGGAAACCCAAAGATTATTATAAGTGACAGAGATCCCATTTTCACTGGAAATTTTTGGACAAAATTATTTTCTTGTCTTGGTACTCAGTTAACTCATAGCTCATCTTATCACCCTCAATCTGATGAGCAAACTGAGATACTAAGAAAATGTTTGGAAGGATATCTTCGTTGCTTTGTATCTGATAAACATGCACAATGGGTCAAATGGTTGCCTCTAGCTGAATGGTGCTATAACACTTCCTTCCATATTGCAACAAAAATGACCCCATTTATGGCACTTTATGGATATCATCCACCATCCATCACATCATATTTAAGAGAAAATACTAAGGTTCAGGCAGTGGAAGATCACATCGAGCATCAACAACAAGTTCTCTAACTCTTAAAGGATAACCTCACCTTGGCGCAGAATAGAATGAAATAGTAGGCAGATCAACATCGCAACAAAAATTTTTTTGATGTAGGTGATTGGGTATTCCTACGGCTACAACCATATAATCAAATGTCCCTCAAGCAAGCTAAGAAGGATAATAAATTATCACCAAAGTATTATGGTCTGTACAAGGTGTTGCAAAGGGTAGGTACTATGGCATACAAATTGGAGCTTGCTTCAGCTTCCCGAGTGCGCCTAGTTTTCCATGTTTCATGCTTAAACAAGGTTATAGGTGACAAGATTCCATTTCAAACAATATTTCGAGAACTTGATGAGGAAGGAAAAACCATATTGGAACCTAAAGCAGTCAAATAAAGAAGAACTCGATAGCAATAAAATTGATCAATTTCAGAGTATCTCATCAAGTGGAAGAACTTGCTGAAGATTCCACATGGGAAGATGAGAATTTTATACCGAAGGATTCATAACTACTCAACCATTGAGGACAACACTTTTTTGAAGGAGAGGAGCATGTTAGGTCCCTATAATACTAGTGATTCCCCCATTACTATTGTCGTTGTATCCCTTATTGTTATTGTTGTGCCCCTATTGTCCCCATATTGTCATCATTGTGCCCCATAGAATCCCTTTATTGTTATTTTTGTGCCTCTATATTATCATTGTTAGGTCAGCTTGGTTATATTGTGACCCATTAGACTCCTATATATAGATAGGAGGTTTTGTCATTTGAATCATCCAAGAATTGTTCATTTGTGTAATGTAAAGGAGTTTGCTCCCTCGAAGAGGCTTATTTCTAAGGTGTTCATCTATTTTTTTCTATCTTTTTGTGAACTAGTTTCATAACATATTTTGTCTCTATAAAAAAATCAGCCTCCAAGGAAATCTAAAGATTCCACAATATTCAACAAAGATTCCTTGTTGTTGGCTCCCTAAACTTTTGTTGCTTAGATGGGGAAACAAACCACACCATCACGTTCCCTACGAATTTTTGGTTCATTTGAGTATAAAGTGGATGTGATTATGTTATTGTGAAAAATCACCCTCTGGGGAATCTTTTAGATTCCTCACTAGTGTATGGAATATTCCCTTGGAATATACCTATCTCGAAAAACTTTCTCATCCTAAGCGTAGTTGTACCATGGCTCCTGGTTCAACATGTTCATCCTTGGCTCACCGCTCCTCCTCCTTCGTCCAATGAATGAATAATTGTGGTTCTTATATTAATTTTCCAGCAGATATTTCAAATAACTAGCCATTGGGTAGTTGGTTGGCACACTTGGGCTAGCCTGTTAACCTCAGCAAAGGTCATAGATTCAAATCCACAAACTATTTTATTAGCGTGTTACAATTTTCAATTTTTGGCGGCATTCATTAACATGAAATAGTTTGGCAACAATTATGGTAACCGTTTGAATGGTGGTGGTTAATGTTTTAATATTGGAGGCATGGTTTAAGTGTTTCAATATTGGCGCATTTTTTTGTGTTATGGATGGGTTGCAGCGTGGGGTGGATCGACCACTGGCCGACACAGGTTCAAGCCCCGCCGACACTGTTTATTATACATGGTGGTTACGTTGGGCCGTGGGCAGGGTCTCGGGTCTGAGTTGTGAGCCCCAACCTTGTGTTAGTATATGACTATTCATTGGTGGTGGCAGGGGTGGCAGCTCGCCACCCCCATTTTTTATTTTATTTTATTTTTTAATAACAAACTGTTTAAAGTTAATCCATTGATTTTTCAGGTCACTAGAAAAATTAACGAGGTGATAAATTCACTCATTTTGGAAGCATAGATCTGGTCAATAGGAAATGCCAAATTGTTGCCTCGTTTGTGGCTACCACTTGGCTTAGTTTGACCAAAAATTTGACCAAATATATCTTGATCATGTGAAATCATATTTGAACATTGTTCAGGTCGTTGGAATTAGGATGATGAGAACTAGTTTTTGGTCATGGTTTGGGTGAAATATGAGAACTTTGATTTTTGAGCTTTTCCATAACCATTGTTGAATGATGAGTGTTTCTGGAGTGACCTGGATCATTTGGTCCTCAAAATCTTATACTGAATGAGGTGAGGAAATGTTTCCTCCACCTTCCTTCAGATGTACCATTTATCTTTCTTGGAAGTTATCCTTTCAAACCAATCTACCAAAGGTCATGTTGCCCATGTCTTGTAGTGATGGATCTATTCTACAAAAATGTATCTTTTTTCAGCTCTTCCTAAGCATCTGGTGCAAATCCTAAACAAAAGATAGAACTTATTCCTCTTCTTGATCTAGCTTATAAGTCTCATAGATTTTTAGATTCTATAGATTGAGAACTAAGTAAATGTGCATATATGGTGGTAAATTGAGTCAATATGAATTATCACCCACCTTTTCTAGTATCTCGAAGGGACCATACCACAGAAACTTGATTATCTTACAGGGACCTATTGAAGCCTCGAAAATAGCTGTGAAAGCATGGGGGATAACCACTCAGTTGGGGACTTGAATATCGTCCCTTATCCGTTTGGGTTGGTGGCTTCGACTGGATTTATGGGACGAGTTTCCCAATCTGAAAAGATGATAGGATGGGGTATGTGTTTGATTATCAAATCCGATTTGGTAGGTGAGGGTGGTTTCAAAAGAAAAATCAAATTACCTATGTATATTACTATTTACCTGGGCTTAAATCAATCTTTGTGCAATCTAGATAAATGACTACCTTGAATGATAATGAAGATTATTCATACAAGAGGTATAAGGCATTCATAAAACAACTATTTCGATTAAATAGTTAATTGAAATGGTTGACTATAAAATGTATCGAAAATATCTAACAAAATATTTCTTATTGAAATTAAAGAGGATGACAACTCAACTGTATTTCAAAAGTGAGGGAATAACAGGGTGTATTAAAACATAATTGCCAAACAATGTACATATAGAAGAAACAACTTAACAATTTATAAAATAATCACTACGCAATGATAAAAGTACCTGATGCGAGATGATTGATCCATAGACAATAAAGTTGTAATCCATGCGTTTTCTCCAAGATCGATCATAGAAAAACATAAGTGAAATTCTTAGGAAACTTTCTCAAATAAACTTTCATGGACTAGATCTTCAAAATTAAAGAAAAACTTTAAAAAGTACAGAAGTGTATGTTTTTTAAAGAGTCTCAAATAAAATTGTCAGAACCCTTTCTAAATACATGAAAGGGGTTTAAATATAAAAAATATTACAAAAGTAGCTAAGCACTAAATTCTGAGGAGTGAAACGAATCTCCTTAGAATCAATGCCAAAAATGCAAAACTAAAATTGATTTAAAACTTAAAAATCTAATCTTGATTGGTGTTGGCCCTTGATTGGTTTCCACTTATCGTAGATATCCATCATTGCCTGAACTCCTAGAGGTTTCCTTATGCTTATCTTCACTTTTCCCGCATAAACTATATCTGATAACAATGGTGTCATATGGATGATGGAATTGTTTAAGCATCATAGGGCCATCAATTGACTATGCGGTTTTACCAGGTATGACCAATAAGCTTCCCAATTTAAATGAAATAACTATCTGATCCGTTGTTTTTTTGTTGCAAGTCTTTTGTGCCAACTTGATTGCAAATCATCGATCTCGGGTAGATTTTCTGGTGAATATTTTTGAATAAAACCTGCATGCCAAATATTATCATTAATAATTTCTATCATAATGTTTGATGTTTCTCTTACACTAGAAACTGCCCTTTCAGCCAGTTTTATCTAGATTTCCCAATCAGTAAAGAGAATGTCCTTATGAGGTTATTTGATATTTGGAAATTATGTTATTTTTCCCTTTGAATTGTCCTTCCATGTGATCAAATTTGAAATATTCTCATCTATTTCCTCAAAGTTGATTTTAGCATCTGCGAATTGACTCACTAATGCATCAAATTCTTAGCATAACGGACTAATCTCTACTGATTGCTTACAAAATATTGATTGCTTCTTTGATAGCAATGCCTTGATTTCTAAATATTCTTTGATGAATTCATCAACTTTTGGGTAATCCTTCATTTGATCTACAGTAAATCACAATTGTGTGATTTTAGTATCTTGGGCTTTTAATTCTGCTTGGCTTTGAAGTCTTAGGTTTTCAAAACTCTGTTGGATTTGTTCAAGCTATGATTTACCTCGTTCTTGTGCATTCATATTTCTTTTGTGAGTTGATCTTCCAACTTTTTTATTATTTCCTCCTTTTCTTTGATCAAATTTCTTACTTCTTCTGCTTTGTCAATTGTTGCAGAAGCATAAGCTCTTGCAAATTGAGATAATTTGGTCAAATGTTTGGATGGATCTATAGGTGTATCGTTCCAGACAACGTTCATTGGCTTGTTGCCCGGAAGGTTAATAGCAACATGGTCAATTTTTCTCTTTTTCCTTTGTCTCTTCATGATTTCCCGATGTTTGGCGCTATAAAAAATATCTAAAGGGGGAATTTCCTCTGCTTTCAAAACAAATTCTGAAGAAGGAAAAGAAGGAATAACTTTGATACTTTTCTGAAGATTTCTCGGGAGGTTTTGGCGTTTCAAGCAAAGTTTATGTTTGACTCATACCCACGTGTGGTTCCTTGATGATCTGCTCAAACTATCCCCATTCTTTCTACATTTTCTCCTGATCAAGTCCCTTCTCAATATTCTTTTTGTTGGAAGGTTCTTCTATGTCTTTCTCTATAGCAGACTCCTTTTGTGATTCAACATCTTTGGATGCTTTATTTTCATCCTCTTCTGAGACATTAGTAGAAATCCTTCCTTTTGAGAATCCTATTGGATTATTTGAAGTAGATTCAAAGGCGCGTGCATTAACCTTTGATATTTGTATTCCTTAAATTATGTTAATTTGGTTGGATTCAGTCTAAGGGCGACTAAAGTCCATACCTGTGAAAATTGTTCAGCTACTCCAAAAATTTTGTTAAAACGATTGTCCTCATGAAAAAATGCCTTAACTTTAACATCCGAGGTAAAATCATACACGACCTTAATAGGGTCATATTGCCTTTCCTGAAAATCAACAAGATTCAAACCACGAATGTGTTTGACTTCAACTTGTGCATGTCTGAAGTCATCTAAATAATAAACACCACATCCAACTGGAAAAGTGGGCTAGAGAGATCTTTTAGACGCTTTGAGAGACCTAGTTACTGTTATGAAACTAGCTCACAAAAAGATAGAAAAGAGAGATCAACGCCTTAGAATTCAACCTCTTCGAGGGGGCAACCTCCTTTACATTACACAAATGAACAATTCTTGGATGATTTAAATGAGAAAACCTCATTTCTATATATAGGAGTCTAAGGAGTCACAATATAACCCAGCCGAACTAACAATAATAATATAAAGCCACAAAAATAACAATAGAGGAATCCTATGGGGGCACAGTAATAAAATATGAGGACAATACGGGCACAAAAATATTAATAAGGGATACAACTACAATAGTAATAGGGTAATCGCTAGTATTATAGGGACCTAACATGCCCCTCTCCTTCAAAAAAAGTGTTGTCCTCAACACTTGAGTAGTTCTGGATGCTTCTGTATAAAATTCTCATCCGCCCATGTGGAATCTTCAGCGGATAAGTTCTTCCACTTGATGAGATACTCTGAAATTGATTGATTTCATAGCTGTCGAGTTCTTGTTTTTGTGATTTCTTCTGGTTCCGATATAATTTTTCCTTCCTTGTCAAGTTCTAGCAATATTGTTTGAACTAGGAGCTTGTTGCCTATTACCTTATTTAAACATGAAACATGGAAAACTGGGTGCACTCGAGACACTGCAGGAAGCTCCAATTTGTATGCCATAGTACCAATCTTTTGCAACACCTTGTACAGACCATAATACTTTGGTGATAATTTATT
>APFE030137749.1:57029-104147 GCA_000404065.3 Pinus taeda
GAGGATGATAAGATGAGCTATGAGCTAACTGAGTACCAAGACAAGAAAATAATTTTGTCCAAAAATTTCTAGTGAAAATGGGATCTCTGTCACTTACAATAATCTTTGGGGTTTCCATGTAGCTTTTGAATTGTTTCCATAAATGTAGTGGAAACTGTACTGGCTTTAAATGGATGTCATAATGCACAAAAGTGCACATACTTGGTAAGTCTGTCAACTACCACCATGATGACACTCTTTCCCTCAGACTTGGGTAAACCTATGATAAAATCCATTGAAACCTCCTCCCAACATTGGCTTGGAATGGGATAAATGTTGTAATAGACTCGGGGTCTTAATTGTTTCAACTTTATTTTGTTGGAAAACCAAATATTCCACCACAAACTTTTGAATATCTGATTTAAGGCCATCCCAAAAAAAATCCTTCTTAACCCTATGATAAGTTTTCAAAAATCCTAAGTGCCCTCCTAAGGGAGAAGTGTGCAATTCCATAAGAATCATTTGTTTGAGTTGCAAATTCTTACAGAGGTATAAGTGAACTTTGTACCATAACGAATCATTTTGCCAACTAAATGTATCAGATGTACTGGAATCTTGTTCTAACTTTCGAATAAGTGCCCATACTTCTTCATCATTCTTCCATTCCTCCTTTGCTTCATTTATCCAATCTGGTTGGATAATAGAAATGGCGCACAACAATGCTTCCACTCCTCATCCTTTCTTGAGAGTGCATCTGCCAGCACATTTTGCTTCCCTTTTTTGTAGATGATTTCAAAGTCGTAACCTAACATCTTTGTGACCCAATTTTGTTGCTCTTCAAAGGATAATATTTGTTCTAAAAAGTATTTAAGGCTATCATGATCCGTTTTTACCTTGAAGTGTCTTCCCATTAGGTAGGTTGCCATTTCTTAAGTGCATGGAGTATTGCCAACATTTCCTTCTCATAAATAGCTTTGTGTAAAAACTTTCCCTTGATTGGACGACTTTCAAAAGCAATGGGTCTTTCATCTTGCATAAAACAGCACCAATTCCATTTCCTGAAGCATCACATTCCACAATAAAGGTTTTTGTGAAGTCTGGTGTAGCTAAGACCAGTGCTTGGCACATTACCTCTTTAAGATGTTCAAAGGCCTTTGTTGATTCCGGAGTCCATGAAAATCTATCTTTCTTCAATAATGTTGTTAGAGGTGCTACTATTCTCCCATAATTCTTAACAAACTTGTGATAATACCTTGTCAACCTGAGAAATCCTCGCAGATGCTTTATGGATGTGGGGATTTTCCATTCCTTAATGGCTTTAATTTTGTTAGGGTCTGTTATCACCTAAGAAACGATTTCTAAATGGTTCACATCATTTTAATTGTAAAGGTTTAGTGTTAGTCCGAGTTTAGTTTTCTTTCAAGATTGAACTTTTGGGCTTATATTTCTCAAGATATGGAAAAAATTGGTATTGTTGGGTCAATGGCACCCCTTACAAATGACAGCTGGCAAATAAAATTGATGACCGCCAAATATTGTTCAATTTATTATATTTAACGATTTTAAGATAAACTTTTTGGTTTTTTATTAAGGTGGAGGCAGAGTGGATTTATGTTGATCATGTTGCACACTTAAAACCCTCAGATGGAGATATAAAGACTGCAGAGTACTGGGAAATGGGTGAATTGTTCTTTTGATGAAGCCTGGAAAACAGAATACAACGTCTCAAGAAAATCAACTGTGCCTCTTGGTTTATCTTATTGAGAATGTCATTATGAATTTGCCAACTGGTCAGGAACATATGGTTTGTCTAATCGACTTTAGTGGGTGGTCATTGTCCAATTCTGCGCCCATTAAGACAGCTCACGAAACTGGAAATGTTTTACAAAAGCACTATCCACAGCATTTGGCTATTGCCTTTCTGTATAACCCTCCAAGAATTATTGAAACCTTTTGGAAGATTTTCAAGTACTTTCTTGATCCAAAGACATTCAAAAAACAAGATGGCTCAGCTGCTACTCAATTGGCTGCGCATCTAACCGGAATTCACATGTGCCCTTTTCAATTCAGTTTTATTGGGCCTTCACCTCAGGCTTAAGCTTGATGATCACCGTAGGAGAACGAAATCTACATCTATTGAAAAATTCTCAGTCAACCTTGAGCTTATTTGCATTTTCATACCTACCTACCCTATCCATTCAAACTTCTTTCAGCTCCATCAATGTGAAATTTCCAATGTAGCCAATCATTTGTCTTATCTGATATTTGAGTTTTTTGACTGCATTGAAGTTCAGAGCCACTATGATATTGTGATGACCACTGCCACTGAAATTGCCTCTGATCTTCATAGAAAAACTGAAACACTAGAGAGTAAAACTCTTCCATGTATTTAGCTATAGGATCCCAGAATACATGATCAGCTTGATGATTCTTGTAACTTTCTGGTTGTGCAAACTGATCTTCCAAAACAGTGTATTCTTCCTCAATCACCAAAGAGAAAGGAAGCCACACCCTCGCCCTGTGTTCTACCATTGAAAGCTTTCGATAAGAATGATCATGATTATGAAGACTATATGATGGAATTTGACCTTGTAAACCTTCAATGTCCTTCTCAATGTCCTTAGTAACTGCATACAAAAATTTCATCTTATCTTCTGTCTTGCACTCAAATGATTTTAGATAAGAAGACAAGGACAAAGAAAAATTTTCATCTATTTCTTCATTAATATGATCATCATTCCATTGTTTGAAACCTTGAATTGAAGGAGAGTTTGCCACCAACTCTGATCTATCTATCCATTCCTCCAAAAACATAAACCACAAACCTTCAAATGACTTAATAGATTTGGTAGGAAAGCTTTCAATCCACTATTTACATTTCCCTTGAAATGAATCATAGAACAACATAATGCAAACATCCTCATGTTTAACTCTAAGAAGCTCGGTAAAATCACAGAAATCTGATATATGCTTCAAAGTTAAACTCAAATCTTCTCCATTGAATTTTGGACCATTCCTTAGAAAATATGCATCTTTGAGAAAATGATTTGGGAAACCATGAATTCCTGAAAAATTTATGCATGCATACCTTGAAATAAGAATGGTAGCATCTGGGTCCTTCATAACTCCAGTGGAATCACCATGAATCTATGAATTTTGAATTCTTCAACAATGGAGTCGCCAAGGTAGATTGCAGCCTCGAAAATTCTTCTGAGCCCCTGCTATCTTCAGAAGTTCAGTCTTTTGTTTTCGGGAAAGAATAATCTTCGGCTCCCGGCAGACGCACCAAAATGTTATCTCAAAATTAGGCCTTGGAAGGCTACAGACCAGGAAGACTTCAAGTAACTATTTCAAACCAATATTTTAGCTAAGGCTTAGCCTCCTTAGCCTGAGATGGCTCTCTCAAAGGATTAAAGGTTTTATGATTATGATTAAGATGGCTAACTTTTTGTGAAACAAATAGGAATGAGGCTGGTGAAATCAAAATTAACAAGCATCCATTGGGCTTATGGAGTCATATGTCATTTAGCATTAACAGTAGAATTGGCTTTGCAATGAAATCAAGGCATTCAGATTTCAATATAAACAGAGTACACCAAACACAACAGGACAGCCTATGAGTATATGAAGGAAATTAGAACACTACAAGTGATTTATAAGTAATCAAATACTCATAATACTATAAACAACATAAAAAGACAACAAGAGGAATTCATACATTGAAGTCTCTATGATTCTTGAGCAGTAGAAGCCAATACTGTATTACCAAAAGAAACAGAGTCTTTACATAAGCTTAACAACAAAGATTTTTTACATAAACTTCCAACGTTGATTACATTTCTCTTTCTCCTATATATAGAATTGGCTGAGATTCCTCCTGAAACATTAGGGGAGCTCAAAATCTACTTCTAATGACATCTGTTTAACTTATAACTGTCTATTTAATGTAACAAACTTCAACTAGACTTTCTAGAGATCTAAATCAAGTAGGATTTTAACACCATGTTATGCTAATAATAGCCTTGATTACAATGGTTCTCGTTCTTTGACATCGGGTCCCTTTTTAGTTTGGCTGTGATGGATGTTCAAGGCTCCATGTTGTTCTTCAATGTCACATCTTTTCCATTGCCCTGAAACATAGAAAACTACCCCTGTTTATCGGTCTTTTGGTTGGCCTCAAAATATTCGAATCCAAAGAACCATGCCCTATATCTTTGATTATCCAAAATATAATAGATGACCACGTCTTTGATGTGCTGTCAACCTCTTTTATGTGTGAAGGCAAAAGCTCTTTCATGCTATCTGACATATTTTGTACTGTATTAAATATGTTCACTTTATGACAAAAAGTTTGGAGTTTGGATTCGAATACATGTTTCCTCCACCTGTCTTGACCTTGTTGAAGGTTGATGGCTTTAGATGATCCCTGGTTGATATTCCCTTTTCAAAATTCCTGCTTGTATTTCAAACTGGTTGACTGAGATTGGATTAGTCATCATCTTCAGCAGTTTCGTAGCCCGCTACGAAACTGCTGTGTAATCACCAAAACACAGCTTAAATATTAAACTTTGAACGTCTTGAGCTTTCTTTTCTTGAATTGTCTTTTTCATCTACCCTGAAATTCCCAGCTGGATATGGATAGTCCACCATAGCAAGGTTACTGTATGCTGAGCTTAATCAGTCTTGTACTTCCTTTGTGCTTTTGAGATCCCTGCACATGCAAAACTTCTTGCTAAGATTTTGTAACCCTTCATCTCTTTCACCATATGTCTCCAATGTTTTCCATGATTGTTGTATCACCTTGAAACAGTTATCACTTTCCCGTTTGAAATCATTGAAACAAGATTGTAAAATATATCAGATGGTACAATGTCTTCAAACTGCAATATTGGCACAGATGAAGCTAGGGAACCTATTGCAATATGTGGATATTTCAACCTCATCCAAGCAGCTAACATTCCACCATAAGAACCACCAATGTATCTGTTTCACCTGAGCCTCTATATTGACTATCATCTGTTGAAAGGGTACTTGACATGGAACAAACCTCAGAAACAATGGAATTACAGAAAAAACAGTGTTGGTTATTCAACAGGTGCCGTGAAATACACCTAATACAAGACTTGTAGTTGCATGGAATAAATAGTGTGTCAATTTCACAAGCATATCAGTCATATTTGTTGTTTCCCCAGTGCTCCCATATAGGACCAGCTTCTGAATTTGTGTAACGTCAGCACCGCCCTGATTTTCCTCTATAAAGATGGTCAAACTGCAAACATCTGGAATTTTACATACTTCAAGACAATTGGTTTTCCCTCAAGGTTATCTGGTGATAAAACCACGGTATCACTTGGAGGAAAGTCATTTACATTGCTAAACTCCATATGCTCCTTATTTGCAAATAGTTTCACTGTCTTTGGACCTTCCTCGGTAAGACCTTTAATTACCAAAGAATGCAATTTGATAACTTGAGTAAATGGTATATAGATCAATAGCTGCTCATCTGCCTCACTCTCAAGGTAAAGCCCATCATCTTCCCTGTAGCCCTGTTTTATTGCATTTACGATGGATTGAATCCAAAACCCTTACAAAGTCACAGAAGAATGTTTGTTACTGGAACCCAAACCGGTTATCAAATGCTGAAAGCAATGCGCCAGGCATCCTTTCCGCTTCTACTTCATTTATTTCAACGGAAACCATGTACTCTTTATATTGTACTAATACTAATATGGACTGCAAAAGAACATCTCTTAGATTAAATAGGTCCTCCCTTGCCATTGCAAAGTTGTGTGGAAAGGAAACTGAATTGAAAAGGGCACATGTGAATTCCGGTTAGATGCGCAGCCAATTGAGTAGCAGCTGAGCCATCTTGCTTTTGGAATGTCTTTGGATCAAAAAAGTACTTGACAATCTTCCAAAAGGTTTCAATAATTCTTGGAGGGTTATACAGAAAGGCAATAGCCAAACGCTGTGGATAGTGCTTTTGTAAAACATTTGCAGTTTCGTGAGCTGTTTTAATGGGCGCAGAATTGGACAATGAACACCCACTGAAGTCGATTAGCTGAACCATCTGTTCCTAACCAGTTGGCAAATTCATAATGGCATTCTCAATAAGATAAACCAGGAGGCACAGTTGATTTTCTTGAGACGTTGTATTCTGTTTTCCAGGCTTCATCAAAAGAACAGTTCACCCATTTCCAAGTACTCTGTAGTCTTTATATCTCCATCTGAGGGTTTTAAGTGTGCAACATGATCAATAGAAATCTGCTCTGCCTCCACCTTAATAAAAAACCAAAAAGGTTATCTTAAAATCGTTAAATATAATAAATTGAACAATATTTGGCCGTGATCAATTTTATTTGCCAGCTGTCATCTGTAAGGGGTGCCATTGACCCAGCAATACCAATTTTGTCCATATCTTGAGAAATATAAGCCCAAAAGTTCAATATTGAAAGAAAACTAAACTCGAACTAACACTAAACCTTTACAATTAAAATGATGTGAACCATTTAGAAATTGTTTCTTAGGTGATAACAGGGGGCTCCACTTGGGATAGTGTGCTCCTGTAGTACGCTAAGAACTCGCAGGTCCAGTGCTTTATCCTCTTATGACAAGCGGACAATTGCTTGACAAGCATCCTCATAAAGAGGACAAAGCACTGGACCTTCATGTTCTTAGTGTACCACAGGAGCACACTATCCCAAGTGGAGCCACCTGTTATCACTCAAGAAAAAATTTCTAAACTGTTCACATCAGTTCGATTATTTGTCAAAGGGTTGGTGTCAGTTTTGGGTCTAGTATTTTCATCTGGTTTTAGAGTCTAAACAGTTTGAATAGGAGTTTTGTTAAGAGTCTTGTTAGTATATCAAAAGGGGTCAATTCTCTGTTTTAGTCTATCATTGGTCTCATATCTCACATGAATATCATATGTCGAAGCTCATTTCAAAGTTCATAGTGCAGAAACCTGGTCTAGGTGATTTCACAGCGCAAAACACCGATTTTGCACTAACTGCGCTACGAAATCGGGAATTCGTGCTGATCCATATCAAATCTCACCCCAGCTGTCATATTTACCAAAATCTGTTGTGTTTGCATCAAACAATTGTCAGCTTATATACTTCGTCTATCATATCCAATCGCTTATCCTCATAATTAGGTCGTTAGGTGTCCTGGTACTGGCACATGTTTGCAGTTGTACTTTGCTCTGCGATTTTGGTCGTTCAACTAGGCTTTTCGAAATGGTATCAGAGCAATCAGGGAAATAATAGATAAATGCCAGGTACTGGATTCAATAGTTTCACATGGATGTTTTCTTCAGAAATGAAATATCAAGCATTCCATTGTTGGAATTCGTTCACGTCTGGAATTTGGAGTTGAATTAAAGGATACCATGATGATTAGCGTTGACTATTATGAAACAGAGGCTGAAGATTGCAACACTCCTAGAAGAAGGGAAAGTACCTATTGGAATTGGAAAGAACACAAAAATAAGGAATTGTATCATTGACAAAAATGCAAGGATTGGAAAGAATGTTACGATTTCAAACACTAATGTGGCAATGCCTGAGAACCAGCAGTATGACTTCTGGGAAGAACGGGCTCTTTCCACCTTCCTTTGTTTCTAATTTTCAAAATGTCTTGAAGAACAGAAAGATAGAAAAACCCCCAGCAAAAGAAGAACAAAAACACCAAGAAGAAGAAACTAAGATCGAGGCTCCAGCCGAAGAGAAGACACGCAATGAAGATTTAGACAGGAATGAGGATTTAAGGCCTATTGTTCTTGTAACTAGTGAGGATGGAATAGAAGCTCCAGGGCTCAAATGCCTTGTCGAAGCTCTTGCCAATGGAGGTCACTTCAATGTTCATTTCTGGGCTCCCGAATCAGATAAATTTGGAAGCGAGCATTGCTTATCGGTTCGTCAGACGCTGGTTGCAAGCTCTGTTGGAATCAAAGGGGCTACAGCTTATGAGGTTTCTAGTACCCCAGCAGATTGTGTTTCATTAGGTTTATCTGGAGCACTCTTTCCTTGGAAGAAGCCTTCTTTGGTAATTAGTGAAATCAACAAGGGATCAGACTGTGGATATCACATCATTTATTCTGGTGCTGTTGTAGGTGCAAGGGAAGCTCTCATGTCAGGGGTTTCCTTCTATTGCAATATATTTGAATTGGAAAAAAGATGAGAGCAGGGACAGTGATTTCAAGGAAGCAGTGGAAGTATGTCTGCCTTTAATATATGCTGTAGTACAAGATACTGAAAAAGATCTATTTCCTAAAGGTTATCTATTAAAGGTTGATATTCCAACAAACCCATCTGCGAATAAGGGATTTAGAATTATTGGGCAAAGCACATCACGCTTGACTTCAAATTGGCAACCTGTGACTCTACATCGGCATTTGGCAGGGAAGTACATGTCCAACGAACAAAGCCTTTCTATCCAGCTAGCACAACTAAGTCAAGCTTCTTTTGCTGCAGGTGCAGCTCATCGTCTTAATTTACGAATGGAAGAATGTCGAGGTGGAGTCAGTTGGAAAAGCACGCAACCAAGAAACACAGAATGCGGCAGTCAAAAAGTACTTTCGTGTTGAGTTTTCAGAGCATGAACATGGAGAAATGGATGATGATCTTGACTATGGAGCACTTCAACAAGGATTCGTAACCAGGATCGTAATGTTGAATTAGATGCACACACTTCTGTTGCCTCCTGGATTACTACTGCAATTGATCAGGATGCACTTGCATCTCTCTAACAAAGAAATGAAACCTGGTTGTGTATTGCGTGTCATTATTGAATTTGTCCCCAAAATACCTAAATAAGACACTGCCAGAGCTTACTAGAGTCTCAGTTGAGGCACTTGTTCTGTTTGTTGGCACTCCAGGTCACAGGGTCAATCATGGCGGCAAAGATACTTCGAGTCATTGGGACTACAAGAAAATGGGAGCATGACCAGAAAATTTGAGCTGCTTCAGACGCAAAAGTCCCTTTCGATTTAAGAACCATAGCTTGCATGCTTTCCAAGTTGAGGTCTGTTTAATGCAATGAAAGACGGTCATGATGGAAATCATGAAAGCTTTTGTTCAATTTATTCATTTCTGGTTCAGGAAAAGATGCAGGGCATTTCACTGCTGCATGGGAATTATATAAAGCACAGGAAGATGTTGTAGCTTCTTGTAAAGAATTCGGCATTAAAGTTACCCTATTCCATGGCCATGGTGGGAGGTTCAAGCTGTGCTGCAAGTGACACAACAAGCATAATGATGCAGAAATTCTGGGATTCGACTCTAACATTAGAGCCACTGGAGATTGATGAGGATGGTGACAATGATTTCTCTCCAAGGCAGTTAGTTGATGGTACAGAATCAGTAAAATCAGGATATCCATTGTTAGGTCTTGTGAATACATTTTATACCTTGGAACATAGAACAATTTCAACCTTTTTACAGTGAGGAAAAATCGCGATGTTGCAACTGATGAAGAGAGAGGAAAATTGGAAGTTGTAGTTGAATACCACTTAGGAAAGTTTGTTGTATTTTATTAGGCATGTATCTCTTGTTATGCGTCTGCCAGATTCAGAATCTAGCCAGATTCCTACAGTTATATTAGGAACAGTCAATGGTGTTATTGGTGTCATGGCATCTCTTCCTCAGGAGAAATATCCGTTTCTTGAAAAGTTGCAAGAAAACCTTGTCAAGGTGATCAGGGGAGTAAAGGGCTTAACCCATGAACAGTGGCGATCATTTAGCTATGAAAGGAAGACTGTGTTTTTGAAATTACACAGGAGTTTCGTAGCGCGCTACGAAACTGCTGTAGCTGCATGTTACAATTCGGTTGATCAATTATGATTGACAAAGCGGCAAATATTTTTGAAAGGTTTGTCAGCACCCATGTACATGGGAAAGGCTTACAACACACGAAGGACGTGGCACTCCAATGGATTGATTGACTAATTCAAGAAGATCAACATGGTTAATTACTTCCGAATATCTTTGAGGAAACCAAAAGCATAAAAACAGGGGCAGTTTTCTACTTCTCAGCAAAGGTAAAGGGATACGACATTAAGGGCCAGCAGGTAGCTACAAACACCTACCACAACCAAACTAAAAGAGACCACTTGGCTGAGAAAAAATCTTGATTGTAATAAATGCTATGCTCATCATGATGTAGAATTAGAATCCTAATTGTCTTAGGTCTCTTAAACTGCTAGTTAGCAGTCAGTTGTATTTATTAATTAGTTTTAAAGGTGAATAGGCGTCATGATAAAGAAAAGGCGAGTTCCCCTCATTCTTGAGGAGGAATCTCAGTTAGGTAGAAGAGCTCTATATATAGGAGAAGGAGCAATGTAATAGAGGTTGGAAGTTTATGTAAAAAAGCTCTGTTGTTAAGCTTATGTAAAGACTCTGTTTCTTTTGGTAATACAATACTGGCTTCTGCTGCTCAAGAATCATAGAGACTTCAATGTATGAATTCCTCTTGTTGTATTTTCACGGGGTCAATCATGGCGGCAAAGATACTTCGAGACATTGGAACTACAAGAAAATGGGAGCATGACCAGAAAATTTGAGTTGCTTCAGACGCAAAAGTCCCTTTCGATTTAATAACCATAGCTTGCATGCTTTCCAAGTTGAGGTTTGTTTAATGCAATGAAAGACGGTCATGATGGAAATCATGAAAGGTTTTGTTCAATTGAATCATTTCTTATTCAGGAAAAGATGCAGGGCATTTCACTGCTGCATGGGAATTATATAAAGCACAGGAATATGTTGTAGCTGCTTGTAAAGAATTCGGCATTAAAGTTACCCTATTCCATGGCCATGGTGGGAGGTTCAAGCTGTGTTACAAGTGACACAGCAAGCATAATGATGCAGAAATTCTGGGATTCGACTCTGACATTAGAGCCACTAGAGATTGATGAGGATGGTCACAGTGATTTCTCTCCAAGGTAGTCAGTTGATGGTACAGAATCAGTAAAATCAGGATATCCATTGTTAGGACTTGCGAATACATTTTATACCTTAGAGCAGAGAACAATTTAAACCTTTTTACAGTGAGGAAAAATAGCGATGCTACAACTGATGAAGAGAGAGGAAAATTGGAAGTTGTAGGTGAATACCACTTAGGAAATTTTGTTGTATTTTATTAGGCATGGATCTCTTGTTATGTGTCTTCCAGATTCAGAATCTAGCCAGATTCCTACAGTTATATTTGGAACAGTCAATGGTGTTATTGGTGTCATGGCATCTCTTCCTCAGGAGCAATATCCGTTTCTTGAAAAGTTGCAAGAAAATCTTGTCAAGGTGATCAGGGGAGTAAAGGGCTTAAGCCATGAATAGTGGTGATCATTTAGCTATGAGAGAAAGACTGTGTTTTTGAAATTACACAGCAGTTTTGTAGCGTGCTACGAAACTGCTGTAGCTGCATGTTACAATTCGATTGATCAATTATGATTGTCAAAGCGGCAAATCTTTTTGAAAGGTTTTGTCAGCACACATGTGCATGGGAAAGGCTTACAACACACGAAGGATGTGGCACTCCAATGGATTGATTGACTAATTCAAGAAGATCAACATGGTTAATTACTTCTGAATATCTTTGAGGAAACCAAAAGCATAAAAACAGGGGCAGTTTCCTGCTTCTCAGCAAAGGTAAAGGGATACGACATTAAGGGCGAGCAGGTAGCTACAAACACCTACCATAGCAAAACTAAAAGAGACCACTTGGCAGAGAACAAATCTTGATGGTAATAAATGCTATGCTTAGCATGATGTAGAATTAGAATCCTAATTGTCTTAGGTCTCTTACACTGCTAGTTAGCAGTCAGTTGTATTTATTAGTTAGTTTTAAAGGTTAATAGGTGTCATGATAAAGAAAAGGTGAGTTCCCCTCATGCTTGAGGAGGAATCTCAGTTAGGTAGAAGAGCTCTATATATAGGAGAAGGAGCAATGTAATAGAGGTTGGAAGTTTATGTAAAAAAGCTCTCTTGTTAAGCTTATGTAAAGACTCTGTTTCTTTTAGTAATACAATACTAGCTTCTGCTGCTCAAGAATCATAGAGACTTCAATGTATGAATTCCTCTTGTTGTATTTTCATGTTGTCTACAGTATTATGAGTATTTGATTACTTCGAAATCACTTGCAGTGTTGTAATTTCCTTCATATCCAGCTAGCACAACTGAGTCAAGCTGCTTCTGCTGCAAGTGCAGCTCGTCGTCTTAATTTACGAATGGAAGAATGCCGAGGTGGAGTCAGTTGGAGAAGCAGGCAAACAAGAAACACAGAATGTGGCAGTCAAAAAGTACTTTCGTGTTGAGTTTTCGGAGCATGAACATGGAGAAATGGATGATGATCTTGACTATGGAGCACTTCAACAAGGATTCGTAACCATGATCGTAATGCTGAATTAGATGCACGCACTTCTGTTGGCTCCTGGATTACTACTGCAATTGATCAGGATGCACCTACATCTCTCTGACAAAGAAATGAAACCTGGTTGTGTATTGCGTGTCATTATTGTATTTGTCCCCAAAATATCTAAATAAGACACTACCAAAGCTTACTAGAGTCTCAATTGAGGCACTTGTTCTATTTGTTGGCACTCCAGGTCACAGGGTCAATCATGGCGGCAAAGATACTTCAAGTCATTGGGACTACAAGAAAATGGGAGCATGACCAGAAAATTTGAGCTGCCTCAGACACAAAAGTCCCTTTTGATTTAAGAACCATAGCTTGCATGCTTTCCAAGTTGAGGTTTGTTTAATGCAATGAAAGACGGTCATGATGGAAATCATGAAAGGTTTTGTTCAATTTATTCATTTCTAATTCAGGAAAAGATGCAGGAAATTTCATTGCTGCATGGGAATTATATAAAGCACAGGAAGATGTTGTAGCTGCTTGTAAAGAATTCGGCATTAAAGTTACCCTATTCCATAGCCATGGTGGGAGGTTCAAGCTGTGCTGCAAGTGACGCAACAAGCATAATGATGCAGAAATTCTGGGATTCGACTCTGACATTAGAGCCACTGGAGATTGATGAGGATGGTCACAGTGATTTCTCTCCAAGGCAGTCAGTTGATGGTACAGAATCAGTAAAATCAGGATATCCATTGTTAGGTCTTGCGAATACGTTTTATACCTTGGAGCAGAGAACAATTTCAACCTTTTTACAGTGAGGAAAAATAGCAATGCTGCAACTGATGAAGAGAGAGGAAAATTGGAAGTTGTAGGTGAATACTACTTAGGAAAGTTTGTTGTATTTTATTAGGCATGGATCTCTTGTTATGCGTCTGCCAAATTCAGAATCTAGCCAGATTCCTACAGTTATATTTGGAACAGTCAATGGTGTTATTGGTGTCATGGCATCTCTTCCTCAGGAGAAATATCCGTTTCTTGAAAAGTTGCAAGCTAATCTTGTCAAGGTGATCAGGGGAGTAAATAACTTAAGCCATGAACAGTGGCGATCATTTAGCTATGAAAGGAAGATTGTGTTTTTGAAATTACACAACAGTTTCGTAGTGTGCTACGAAACTGTTGTAGCTGCATGTTACAATTCGGTTGATCAATTATGATTGACAAAGCGGCAAATCTTTTTGAAAGGTTTTGTCAGCACACATGTACATGGGAAAGGCTTACAACACACGAAGGACGTGGCACTCCAATGGATTGATTGACTAATTCAAGAAGATCAACATGGTTAATTACTTCCGAATATCTTTGAGGAAACCAAAAGCATAAAAACGGGGGCAGTTTCCTGCTTCTCAGCAAAGGTAAAGGGGTACGACATTAAGGGCCAACAGGTAGCTACAAACACCTACCACAGCCAAACTAAAAGAGACCACTTGGCAGAGAAAAAATCTTGATTGTAATAAATACTATGCTCAGCATGATGTAGAATTAGAATCCTAATTGTTTTAGGTCTCTTACACTACTAGTTAGCAGTCAGTTGTATTTATTAGTTAGTTTTAAAGGTTAATAGGTGTCATGATAAAGAAAAGGTGAGTTCCCCTCATGCTTGAGGAGGAATCTCAGTTAGGTAGAAGAGCTCTATATACAGGAGAAAGAGCAATGTAATAGAGGTTGGAATTTTATGTAAAAAAGCTATGTTGTTAAGCTTATGTAAAGACTCTGTTTCTTTTGGTAATACAGTACTGGCTTCTGCTGCTCAAGAATCATAGAGACTTCAATGTATGAATTCCTCTTGTTGCCTTTTCATGTTGTCTACAGTATTATGAGTATTTGATTACTTATCAATCACTTGCAGTGTTCTAATTTCCTTCATATACTCATAGGTTGTCCTTTTGTGTTTGGTGTACTCTGTTTATATTGAAATCTGAATGCCTTGATTTCATTGCAAAGCCAATTCTACTGTTAATGCTAAATGACATATGACTCCATAAGCCCAATGGATGCTTGTTAATTTTTATTTCACCAGCCTCATTCCTATTTGTTTCATAAAGAGTTAGCCATCTTAATCATAATCATAAAATCTTTAATCCTTTGAGAGAGCCCTCTCAGGCTAAGGAGGCTAAGCCTTAGCTAAAAGATTGGTTTGAAACAGTTACTTGAAGTCTTCCTAGTCTGCAGCCTTCCAGGGCTTGATTTTGCGATAACATTTTGGTGCATCTGTCGGGAGCCTAAAGCTTATTCTTTCCCGAAATCAAGAGATTGAACTTCTGAAGGTAGCAGGAGCTCAGAAGATTTTTCGAGGCTGCAATCTACCTTGGCGACTCCATTGTTGAAGAATTCGAAATTCATAGATTCATGGTGATTCTACTAGAGTTATGAAGGACCCAGATGCTACCATTCTTATTTCAAGGTATGCATGCATAAATTTTTCAGGAATTCATGGTTTCCCAAATCATTTTCCCAAAGATGCATATTTTCTAATGAATGGTCCAAAATTCAACGGAGAAGATTTGAGTTTAACTTTGAAGCATATATCAGATTTTTGTGATTTTACTGAGCTTCTTGGAGTTAAACATGAGGATGTTTGCATTATGTTGTTCTATGATGGTTTTCAAGGTAAATGTAAACAGTGGATTGAAAGCTTTCCTGCCAAATCTATTAAGTCATTTGAAGATTTTTGGTTTATGTTTTTGGAGGAATGGATAGATAGATCAGAGTTGGTGGAAAAATCTCCTTCAATTCAAGGTTTAAAACAATGGAATGATGATCATATTAATGAAAGAAATAAATGAAAATTTTTCTTTGTCCTTGTCTTCTTATCTAAAATCATTTGAGTGCAAGATAAAAGATAAGATGAAATTTTTGGATGAAGTTGCTAAGGACATTGAGAAGCACATTGAAGGTTTACAAGGTCAAATTCAATCATATAGTCTTAATAATCATGATCATTCTTATCGAAAGCTTTCAATGGTAGAACACAGGGCGAGGGTGTGGCTTCCTTTCTCTTTCGTGATTGAGGAAGAATACACTGTTTTGGAAGATCAGTTTGCACAACAAGAAAGTTATGAGAATCATCAAGCTGATCATGTAAAAAAGCTCTATTGTTAAGCTTATGTAAAGACTCTGTTTCTTTTGGTAATACAATACTGGCTTCTGCTGCTCAAGAATCATAGAGACTTCAATGTGTGAATTCCTCTTGTTGTATTTTCATGTTGTCTACAGTATTATGAGTATTTGATTACTTAGAAATCACTTGCAGTGTTCTAATTTCCTTCATATCCAGCTAGCACAATTGAGTCAAGCTGCTTCTGCTACAGGTGCAGCTCGTCGTCTTAATTTACGAATGGAAGAATGTCGAGGTGGAGTCAGTTGGAGAAGCAGGGAAACAAGAAACACAGAATGCAGCAGTCAAAAAGTACTTTCATGTTGAGTTTTCGGAGCATGAACATGGAGAAATGGATGATGATCTTGACTATGGAGAACTTGAACAAGGATTCGTAACCATGATCGTAATGCTGAATTAGATGCACGCACTTTTGTTGCCTCCTGGATTACTACTGCAATTGATCAGGATGCACCTGCATCTCTCTAACAAAGAAATGAAGCCTGGTTGTGCATTGTGTGTCATTATTGAATTTGTCCCCAAAATACCTAAATAAGACACTGCCAGAGCTTTCTAGAGTCTCAGTTGAGGCACTTGTTCTGTTTGTTGGCACTCCAGGTCACGGGGTCAATCATGGCGGCAAAGATACTTCGAGTCATTGGGACTACAAGAAAATGGGAGCATGACCATAAAATTTGAGCTGCTTCAGACACAAAATTCCCTTTCGATTTAAGAACCATAGCTTGCATGCTTTCCAAGTTGAGGTTTATTTAATGCAATGAAAGATGGTCATGATGGAAATCATGAAAGGTTTTGTTCAATTTATTCATTTCTGATTTAGGAAAATATGCAGGGCATTTCACTTCTGCATGGGAATTATGTAAAGCACAGGAAGATGTTGTAGTTGCTTGTAATGAATTCTGCATTAAAGTTACCCTATTCCATGGCCATGGTGGGAGGTTCAAGCTGTGCTGCAAGTGACACAACAAGCATAATGATGCAGAAATTCTGGGTTTCGACTCTGACATTAGAGCCACTGGAGATTGATGAGGATGGTCACAGTGATTTCTCTCCAAGGCAGTCAGTTGATGGTACAGAATCAGTAAAATCAGGATATCCATTGTTAGGTATTGCAAATACATTTTATACCTTGGAGCAGAGAAGAATTTAAACCTTTTTACAGCGAGGAAAAATAGCGATGCTGCAACTGATGAAGAGAGAGGAAAATTTGAAGTTGTAGGTGAATACCACTTAGGAAAGTTTGTTGTATTTTATTAGGCATGGATCTCTTGTTATGCGTCTGCCAGATTTAGAATCTAGCCAAATTCCTACAGTTATATTTGGAACAGTCAATGGTGTTATTGGTGTCATGGCATATCTTCCTCAGGAGCAATATCCGTTTCTTGAAAAGTTGCAAGCAAAGCTTGTCAAGGTGATTAGGGGAGTAAAGGGCTTAAGCCATGAACAGTGGCGATCATTTAGCTATGAAAGGAAGACTGTGTTTTTGAAAATACACAACAATTCCATAGCGCGCTACGAAACTGTTGTAGCTGCATGTTACAATTCGGTTGATCAATTATGATTGACAAAGCAACAAATCTTTTTGAAAAGTTTTGTCAGCACACATGTACATGGGAAAGGCTTACAACACATGAAGGACGTGGCACTCCAATGGATTGATTGACTAATTCAAGAAGATCAACATGGTTAATTACTTTCGAATATCTTTGAGGAAATCAAAAGCATAAAAACAGGGGCAGTTTCCTGCTTCTCAGCAAATGTAAAGGGATACGACATTAAGGGCTAGCAGGTAGCTACAAACACCTACCACAGGAAAACTAAAAGAGACCACTTGGCAGAGAACAAATATTGATTGTAATAAATGCTATGCTCATCATGATTTAGAATTAGAATCCTAATTGTCTTAGGTCTCTTAAACTGCTAGCTAGCAGTCAGTTGTATTTATTAGTTAGTTTTAAAGGTTAATAGGTGTCATGATAAAGAAAAGGTGAGTTCCCCTCATGCTTGAGGAGGAATCTCAGTTAGGTAGAAGAGCTCTATATATAGGAGAAAGAGCAATGTAATAGAGGTTGGAAGTTTATGTAAAAAAGCTATGTTGTTAAGCTTATGTAAAGACTCTGTTTCTTTTGGTAATACAGTACTGGCTTCTGCTGCTCAAGAATCATAGAGACTTCAATGTATGAATTCCTCTTGTTGCCTTTTCATGTTGTCTACAGTATTATGAGTATTTGATTACTTATCAATCACTTGCAGTGTTCTAATTTCCTTCATATACTCATAGGTTGTCCTTTTGTGTTTGGTGTACTCTGTTTATATTGAAATCTGAATGCCTTGATTTCATTGCAAAGCCAATTCTACTGTTAATGCTAAATGACATATGACTCCATAAGCCCAATGGATGCTTGTTAATTTTTATTTCACCAGCCTCATTCCTATTTGTTTCATAAAGAGTTAGCCATCTTAATCATAATCATAAAATCTTTAATCCTTTGAGAGAGCCCTCTCAGGCTAAGGAGGCTAAGCCTTAGCTAAAAGATTGGTTTGAAACAGTTACTTGAAGTCTTCCTAGTCTGCAGCCTTCCAGGGCTTGATTTTGCGATAACATTTTGGTGCATCTGTCGGGAGCCTAAAGCTTATTCTTTCCCGAAATCAAGAGATTGAACTTCTGAAGGTAGCAGGAGCTCAGAAGATTTTTCGAGGCTGCAATCTACCTTGGCGACTCCATTGTTGAAGAATTCGAAATTCATAGATTCATGGTGATTCTACTAGAGTTATGAAGGACCCAGATGCTACCATTCTTATTTCAAGGTATGCATGCATAAATTTTTCAGGAATTCATGGTTTCCCAAATCATTTTCCCAAAGATGCATATTTTCTAATGAATGGTCCAAAATTCAACGGAGAAGATTTGAGTTTAACTTTGAAGCATATATCAGATTTTTGTGATTTTACTGAGCTTCTTGGAGTTAAACATGAGGATGTTTGCATTATGTTGTTCTATGATGGTTTTCAAGGTAAATGTAAACAGTGGATTGAAAGCTTTCCTGCCAAATCTATTAAGTCATTTGAAGATTTTTGGTTTATGTTTTTGGAGGAATGGATAGATAGATCAGAGTTGGTGGAAAAATCTCCTTCAATTCAAGGTTTAAAACAATGGAATGATGATCATATTAATGAAAGAAATAAATGAAAATTTTTCTTTGTCCTTGTCTTCTTATCTAAAATCATTTGAGTGCAAGATAAAAGATAAGATGAAATTTTTGGATGAAGTTGCTAAGGACATTGAGAAGCACATTGAAGGTTTACAAGGTCAAATTCAATCATATAGTCTTAATAATCATGATCATTCTTATCGAAAGCTTTCAATGGTAGAACACAGGGCGAGGGTGTGGCTTCCTTTCTCTTTCGTGATTGAGGAAGAATACACTGTTTTGGAAGATCAGTTTGCACAACAAGAAAGTTATGAGAATCATCAAGCTGATCATGTATTCTGGGATCCTATAGCTAAATACATGGAAGAGTTTTACTCTCCAGTGTTTCAGTTTTTCTATGAAGATCAGAGGCAATTTCAATGGTAGTGGTCATCACAATATCATAGTGGCTCTGAACTCTGATGCAGTCAAAAAACTCAAATATCAGATAAGACAAATGATTGGCTACATTGGAAATTTCACATTGATTGAGCTGAAAGAAGTTTGAAATTGATAGGGTAGGTAGGTAGGAAAATGCAAATAAGCTCAAGGTTGACTGAGCATTTTTAAGTAGATGTAGATTTCTTTCTCCTATGGTGATCATCAAGCTTAAGACAGAAGTGAAGGCTCAAGAAATTGGAAAGGGATGTTTGTCAAGCAAATCTACGTTTGTCATAAAGAGGAAAAAGCACTGGACCTGCATGTTCTTAGTGTACCACAGGAGCACACTATCCTAAGTGGAGCCACCTGTTATCACTCAAAAAAAAATTTCTAAATTGTTCACATCAGTTCGATTGTTTGTCAAAGGGTTGGTGTCAGTTTTGGGTGTAGTATTTTCATCTGGTTTTAGAGTCTAAACAGTTTGAATAGGAGTTTTGTTAAGAGTCTTGTTAGTATGTCAAAAGGGGTCAATTCTCTGTTTTAGTCTATCAGTGGTCTCATATCTCACATGAATATCATATGTTGAAGCTCATTTCAAAGTTCATAGCGCAGAAACCCGGTCTAGGTGATTTCGTAGCGCAAAACACCGATTTTGCACTAACTGCGCTACGAAATCGGGAATTCGTGCTGATCCATAGCAAATCTCACCCTAGCTGTCATATTTACTAAAATCTGTTGTGTTTGCATCAAACAATTATCATCTTATACACTTCGTCTATCATATCCAACCGCTTATCCTCATCATTAGGTCGTTAGGTGTCCTGGTACTGGCACATGTTTGCGGTTGTACTTTGCTCTGCGGTTTTGGTCGTTCAACTAGGCTTTTCGAAATGGTATCAGAGCAATCGGGAAATAATAGATAAATGCCAAGTACTGGATTCAATAGTTTCACATGGATGTTTTCTTTAGAAATGCAATATCGAGCATTCCATTGTTGGAATTCGTTCACGTCTGGAATCTGGAGTTGAATTAAAGGATACCATGATGATTGGCATTGACTATTATGAAACAGAGGCTGAATATTGCAGCACTCCTAGCAGAAGGGAAAGTACCTATTGGAATTGGAAAGAACACAAAAATAAGGAATTGTATCATTGACAAAAATGCAAGGATTGGAAAGAATGTTACGATTTCAAACACTAATGTGGCAATGCCTGAGAACTGGCAGTATGACTTCTAGGAAGAACAGGCTCTTGCCACCTTGCTTTGTTTCTAATTTTCAAAATGTCTTGAAGAACAGAAAGATAGAAAAACCCCCAGAAGAAGAAGAACAAAAACACCAAGAAGAAGAAGCTAAGATCGAGGCTCCAGCTGAAGAGAAGACACGCAATGAAGATTTAGACAGGAATGAGGATTTAAGGCCCATTGCTCTTGTAACCAGTGAGGATGGAATAGAAGCTCCAGGGCTCAAATGTCTTGTCGAAGCTCTTGCCAATGGAGTTCGCTTCAATGTTCATGTCTGTGCTCCCAAATTAGATAAATCTGGAAGCGGGCATTGCTTATCTGTTCGTCAGACGCTGGTTGCAAGCTCTATTGGCATCAAAGGGGCTACAGCTTATGAGGTTTCTAGTACCCCAGCAGATTGTGTTTCATTAGGTTTATCTGGAGCACTCTTTCTTTGGAAGAAGCCTTCTTTCGTAATTAGTGGAATCAACAAGGGATCAGACTGTGGATATCACATCATTTATTTTGGCGTTGTTGCAGGTGCAAGGGAAGCTCTCATGTCAGGGGTTTCCTTCTATTGCAATATCTTTGAATTGGAAAAAAGATGAGAGCAGCAACAGTGATTTCAAGGAAGCAGTGGAAGTATGTCTGCCTTTAATATATGCTACAGTACAAGATACTGAAAAAGATCTATTTCCTAAAGGTTGTCTATTAAAGGTTGATATTCCAACACACCCATATGCGCATAAGGGATTTAGAATTATTGGGCAAAGCACATCGCGCTTGACTTCAAATTGGCAACCTGTGACTCTACATCGGCATTTGGCAGGGAAGTACATGTCCAAGGAACAAAGCCTTGGTATCCAGCTAGCACAACTTAGTCAAGCTACTTCTGCTGTAGGTGCAACTCATCGTCTTAATTTATGAATGGAAGAATGTTGAGGTGGAGTCAATTGGAGAAGCAGGCAAACAAGAAACACATAATGCGGCAGTCAAAAGGTACTTTCATGTTGAGTTTTCAGAGCATGAACATGGAGAAATGGATGATGATCTTGACTATGGAGCACTTCAACAAGGATTCGTAACCATGATCCTAATGTTGAATTAGATGCACGCACTTTTGTTGCCTCCTGGATTACTACTGCAATTGATCAGGATGCACCTGCATCTCTCTGACAAAGAAATGAAACCTGGTTGTGTATTGTGTCTCATTATTGAATTTGTCCCCAAAATACCTAAATAAGACACTTCCAGAGCTTACTAGAGTCTCAGTTGAGGCACTTGTTCTGTTTGTTGGCACTCCAGGTCACGGGGTCAATCATGGCGGCAAAGATACTTCGAGTCATTGGGACTACAAGGAAATGGGAGCATGACCAGAAAATTTGAGCTACTTCAGACGCAAAAGTCCCTTTCGATTTAAGAACCATAGCTTGCATGCTTTCCAAGTTGAGGTTTTTTTAATGCAATGAAAGACAGTCATGATGATAATCATGAAAGGTTTTGTTCAATTTATTCATTTTTGATTCAGGAAAATATGCAGGGCATTTCACTGCTGCATGGGAATTATATAAAGCACAGGAAGATGTTGTAGCTGCTTGTAAAGAATTCGACATTAAATTTACCCTATTCCATGGCCATGGTGGGAGGTTCAAGCAATGCTGCAAGTGACACAGCGAGCATAATGATGCAGAAAGTCTGGGATTCGACTCTGACATTATAGCCACTGGAGATTGATGAGGATGGTCACAGTGATTTCTCTCCAAGGTAGTCAGTTGATGGTACAGAATTAGTAAAATCAGGATATCCATTGTTAGGTCTTGCGAATACATTTTATACCTTGGAGCAGAGAACAATTTCAACCTTTTTACAGTGAGGAAAAATAGCGATGCTGCAACTGATGAAGAGAGAGGAAAATTGGAAGTTGTAGGTGAATACCACTTAGGAAAGTTTGTTGTATTTTATTAGGCATGGATCTCTTGTTATGCGACTTTGTAAGGGTTTTGGATTCAATCCATCGTAAATGCAATAAAACAGGGCTACAAGGAAGATGATGAGCTTTACCTTGAGAGTGAGGCAGATGAGCAACTACTGATCTATATACCATTTACTCAAGTTATCAAATTACATTCTTTGGTAATTAAAGGTCTTACCGAGGAAGGTCCAAAGACAGTGAAACTATTTGCAAATAAGGAGCATATGGAGTTTAGCAATGTAAATGACTTTCCTCCAAGTGATATCGTGGTTTTATCACCAGATAATAAAACCAATTGTCTTGAAGTATGTAAAATTTCAGAATGTTCACAGTTTGATCATCTTTATAGAGGACAATCAGGGCGGTGCCGACGTTACACAAATTCAGAAGCTGGTCCTATATGGGAGCACTGGGGAAACAATAAATATGAAGCAATTGAAGAAAATTAATGAGGATCAGTAGATGCGAAGAAAACCCTGCTTGCATGTGGCATATATGTATGTTTGTTGTGGAACATCAAAACATGGAGAATTTTGGTCAAATCTCTTTCAGGATTTACTGTGGAAAAAGTGCTACTTGGATGAAAAGCTGTTTGCGTCTTTCCTTAAGCGCTTGTTTAACACCCTCAGTTAGACTATTACTGAGTTTTCTGTTTCACTTAAGGAGATGGGAGAACATTACCAGGTCCCGGATTTGCAACAAAGGAAGCGCACCATCATTTTTGAGCTTTCTTATAATCTTGCAAGGGTTCTTGAGTTTTTCACTTGTGGAATGCCACAAGCCTTTCTTTGTCGGCCTGAAACAAATATGATAAGGATGACTGAATTAATTTTTTTTGTGCTAAATCATACAACGTCAACTGCAGATGTTGAACTTTTTGACAATACATTCAAATAGCAGGGTAAATCTTTAGAAAAATAAACCGGGGAATGATTTTGGCACCCCTCGTAGGAATGATTTTGAACCTCGCAGACAAAACTGTATCATCATGGTGTACAGAACAATTTGATGCAAGCATTCGTGAATATGCATTGCTCATCAAAAGTTGAATCCAATTTACAGTATTTCCTGGAATATAAATGGGTTGGTGTTCTCAAAGGTGATCCTTCTCTGGCAAGTTTAGTTGAACTTAAGTGCTTTATAGAAAATGTCAAATCGAAATCAAAAGCAGATCCTAGCTTCATCTGCGCCAATGTTGCAGTTTGAAGACATTGTACCATCTGATATATTCTACAATCTTGTTTCAATGATTTCAAATGGGAAAGTGAGAACTGTTTCAAGGTGATACAACAATCATGGAAAACATTGGAGACATATGGTGAAAGAGATGAAGGGTTACAAAATTTTAGCAAGAAGTTTTGCATGTGCAGGGATCTCAAAAGCACAAAGGAAGTACAAGACTGAGTAAGCTCAGCATACAGTAACCTTGCTATGGTGGACTATCCATATCAAGCTGGTAATTTCATGGTAGATGAAAAAGACAATTCAAGAAAAGAAAGCTCAAGACAGTCATTAGGATAAAACCCCTATTACACTTAATGGAATTTTCTAACTTGTGTGTTCTCAATTAAGTTTAGAGATATGAACTTATGCAAAATGAACTTTATGATCATCATAGGATATAAAACTAGGATTACCATATTAAGAATTGTAATTCTAATTATTCAATTTTCTACATCATCAAATCCTCCTTTGTTTTGTACATTGATCATTCCCTTTTCCCTCAAAATCTAGGCATCCTTATCTATGTCATGCTTCTAGAGTTTTTTAATTGTTTGTAGCAACATTGGGTGAAAGTGGCGTATCAAATATTTTGAGAATGCCCTAAATTTATCTTTCCTTATGCTTGAAGAACACGATCTATGAAATGTATCATTTACAAAACTAATATTCATACCAATATTTTGGATCTTTAATAAGATTCCTAAGAAAATATGTAGAATGTACCATAATTGTTGTTAATAAATCAAAATCTATACATTAGGGATTATACTCTAACAGCTAACGTAACTCTATCGACAAGAAATAACAATCAATATCATCAATAACAATAACATACTTAATGGTATTTAATGAATAATGTTCTTTAACTTTATGTTTATATAAATTTTTAAAACTCCAATGCTAAATTATTTAGCCTAAATAGAATGAAATTTGCATGTTCCAGTATTTTGTAAAATAAATAGGCCCTTTAGGTAACATGTTCCAGTATTTTGTAAAATAAATAGGCCCTTTAGGTAATTATTGTAACGTTTTAATAAAATCATGGGGCTTTACCAAAAGGTTAAAGTTTTATTACAATTTTTTCTATAAAATTTACAATAATTATAACAAACATACCTAAAATTTACATAAAATTAAATCTTATTAAGTGGATCTCTCCAAGAGATTTACAGTAATTATAACAAACATATTTACAATTTACATAAAATTAAATCTTATTAAGCGAAGCCCTCCAAACTAGTATAGAAGAGATTTATAATAATTATAAAAAACATATTTAAATTTTACATTAATTAAATCTTATTAAGATAAGCTCTCTGACCCAGTATGGAAGAGATATTGTAATATATTGTCATGTCTTGTTAAACATTTTGACCAAATCAAATTATAAAAAAATAAAAAATAAAATAAAATTCAAAAACTCTAGAGACTAGTATGAGAGAGATGTTGAAATAATATTTTGGCTCACTAAAATTATATAAAAATAAACATAGTCAAACTAGTCGTTTCGCCCTCAAATCTAGCTGTTGTCATTTTAGCCGTTACCTTGTCTAGAAATTTGGTCATCGGATATTTTGCCCTATCTATTTAATATGCAAAGCAAGATCTGCTCATTCAACTTGTCGTAATGATGAACCACACTGGTTGGTTCAAAAAGCGTTGACAAAAGTATCTCTATGTGATTTTCGCTGAAAAATTTTCTCAAAATTGATATGGATCACAGAAGCCTAAATTCAATAAAAGAATTATAATAATTAGTAAAACATTTTGGCTCGATATAATTAAATAAAAATAAAATAATGAAGACAAAAATAACAAAGAAATAATAATATAAAAATAAAAAACATATTTTTTTATTAAAATAAAATAGTCAATTTACCCTTATGAAACGTTTTGACTCACCATTTTCACAACCCATGGTTTTCTCCCATGTGTATTCTTCTCTAATGTAGGGTATCAAATTAAAAAATAAAATTATTTAATCAATATAAAATAGTCAATTTACCGTTATGTGAATATTTTGACTCATGATTTTCACACCCTATTGTTTTTCGCATGGTATTCTTATCTAATGTAGCCCATTTAAAGGCATAAAATTCTAATAAGTTTTCCACAAATAAAAATAACCAATAGGAATTTGTTGTGCCAAATTTGAATCCTTTTGTTTAAGAGCTATATATAGAAACAAAAGATTTATAGAGTGATTAAGTGATTAGGGCCTTGAGTTGTCAATGTCACAAGTGTCTACTATTGGTAAATGTAAGCATCCCGTGTAGAACAACAATTAGGCTTTATTTTTGTAACAAAATGTTTTATAGGTAAAGTTTAAAAAAAATAGGGAATCCTTTTGTGTGAGAGATATATAGATACACATTAGATTCACAAAGTGATTCAGGGATTAGAACCTTGAGTTTCCAATCTCACAGGTGGCTTCCCACGCCCAACGGCAAATTAGGCTAATTAGGCTTTAGTTTTGTATCACAATGTCTTATAGGAAAAGCTTTTTAAAAGAAAATTTTGGTACAACTTTTTCATTATAATTTCTTAATTAAAAATAAAATAAAAGTAAAGAGTTATTTTCTCTTTATTCTTTTATTTTTAATTACATTTTAAATATTTTGTGAATGGTCTATGTCAATAAAAAAAATTGTCTTATAGGCAAAGTTTTCCTAAAAAAAAGGGAATCTCACTTCAATGATTTTGTTTATGTATAATGATTTTGTTTATGTATCTATAGACTTTGTCCAAAGAACTACGCTTTACTTTTGTATCATTATTGTTGTCCTCCAAGCAAAGTTTGAAAAAAAAAAAAATAGGGAAAAATCTGATAAACCATTTTTTCCATTATTATTTCTTAGTTTAAAAATAAAATAAAGAGAAGAGTTATTTTCTCTTTATCTGGCTTCAATGATTTTGATTCAGTTCTTATGTGTGAAAATTAGGCTTTATTTTTGTATTAAAATATATGATAGGAAATGTTAAAAAAACTATAAATTTTCTTCGTTATAATTTTTTAATTTAAAAAATAGAAATAAAAACCATAGTTACATTTTTTTTTTTCTTTCTTTTTAATCGTTTGAGAATGATGGGTGTAGATACAAAAATAACTATTAGATCAAAATACCTCTTTTACTTTTGTATGAGTGCCTTGTATGCAAAGTTTTAATTTTTTTAAAGAAATCCCAAAGGTCTTTATTAATAGTTTTTATTTTTAAAAATTTATGTTTTATTTTTGTATAATGATTTACTATGTAAATAATAGATTTTAAGTAAATCATGTTTCTGAAAGCATTTTATATTTTTGGCTTTATTTTAGTATATTTAATTACCTTTGTATAAAAGAAATTTCTCAAACCCTCTATTGTAGCATGGAATTGTTTTTATGAAAGTGTCTTAACTTCAGCATTTAAAGGTTTTTGTCCACGCTGCTTATGTCTAAAAAAATTAAGCTTTATTTTTGTATAATTGTTGTTCTCCTTTAACATAAAAGGGTGTGATGGGTCTTATAACAAAACTCCTATTAAATAAAAAGAGGGAAAAGTTTATATTTCTTTTTCATTATAATTTCTGGATTAACAAAAATAAAAGTTATTTTCTTTGCTTTTTCTTTTTATAATTTTTTTGATTAAAAAAAAACGAAAACAAAGAGTTATTTTCTCTTTTTTTAAAGAAAGAAAAATAAAATGATCAAATTAATAATGATGCAAACCTGGAAATTTTTACACCTTTAGATATTTGATAACATGATTGCTTCATAGAAGAAAATATATGAGATGGTAATTAAAAGGGAGTTGTCTATAATGTGATTTTTTGGAGATTCTAGAAATCTGGCGGGAAAAAATCGAGGTTAAATCTTGATTTGTTGCAGTTAAAATGGTTTTTTAACTCCATATTTGGATTCAGCGCCATGAAAACTCGCTGGGACGCTTTGATTGTGCAGAAACTAGCTATCAAACTTGCCATTCCAATAAATTGTTGCCAGATTTTGACCAAAAAAACCCCACCGAACAGACTTTCCAAAAAGTCACAACTGCAATTAAAAGTTCCTTTGACGGATTTTTTTTTGTCCTGTGTTGTTGCGTGAGATCATATGACTCATAGGTACCCCGTTCGTCATAAGTACCCCTCCGAAAGCAACAGTGATATGAAATGACAAATCGTATAAAACAGATATTACAAAATGGAAACAACGTACAGCATCACGAATAACGCAGATGAAACCTACCTCGGTAACATAAAATATTTTTATCACGCAAGCCTTATGCATATCTTATTAAGTACGGTGCGGCAGTGCGCACCAACTGTTATCGGTGGAACATGTTTCGAATTATTAATAGTAATGGGTCCGGATTATGACTAGACAGCGTCCGATGGTACTAAAGGCATCAGTCATCCTTAATATCACAGGCGGTATTGTTCAAATGTATTTCTCGTGAATTCTTACGCGATTTTCTTCCCACCACAATCTGGCTTGCATCTCATTGAACTTCTCGCGGCTGATTGCATTATGATAATCACAGTCAAATTAGAATGTAAATAAACTCAAAATCTTGACACAGGAGCGAAATGATTGAAGTGAAAAGACTAAATAAAAGGACTAAAAGCACAGGTACCTGAATTTGAGGCGCTTGATTTTCTTTAAGCCGGTAAGGGAACAGTGAATGACAACGTAGACGCCAAGTGCATATTCTTCAACCCACTCTTGTTCTTGCTCTTGCTCAACCGATTTGTCTCTACTCTGCAAGTCGTCGGACCGGTCCGCATCGCGAGAAGAACTTGTTATTGATGTGTGCAAAGCTCTTCGAAGAAGACTCCCGTCTTTTGTCGGTGGCTCAACCGGATTGCCAGCTGGGGAAAACTCTTGCTTCTTCGGATCTCTCTGTAAATGATGATATTATTATTAAATACTCATAATATGAGTTTGCCATACAAGCTGCATCAGCCAAATTGGTCATATTCATTGCTTAATAATACTTAATGTGAGCTACCTCCTCCAGATCAGGCTTTGGAATAGTGGTAACCGCAGCAAACTTATCTTTGTCGTGGGCTTGGACATTGTAAAGCGTCATAATTTTATCGTAATTTTGCGCCCATCAATGCTGTGCTTGCGATTCGCTGAAGAACTCGCGGCTGAAAGGACGAAATTTGCTTTTAGAAGTCGTTAAAGAATGGAAAAGCCTTTCAGGAAATGCAATATTTTCTAGAGATCAGAGTACAGCTTCCCTTATCCATCCAAGTCTATAGCAAACGTGCAGTCGGGACACTACACATAACAATGACGCATTTACGATGACGAATTTTGATTTACAAACACGTAAAATGATTGCGAGTCAGTCAGGAAATTACTGTAGTAGATCCGAATGCTTGAAATTTTCCGATAAAACCAAAAAGAAAGTCCCATGCGAACTAAAAGAAGAGACACGAAAGAACAGGTAAAGCTTTCTGTCCGACGAGCTTAGAACCGGAAATCAAGGAATCTAGAGGGAAAAGTTGGAGCTTGAAGGCTTTAATGCCGATTCTTCCATATGAATAACTTCAAATTAAAGCGAAATATGCTTGAATTTATGAAAAGCCCCGTGCGAACTAAAAGACACAAATGAACAGGTAAAGTTTTATGATGGACAAACTTAGAACCGCAAATTAAATAATGTAGTGGGAAAAGTTGGAGCTTTAAGGATTTATTGCTGATTCTTTCATGTGAATTACTTCAAATTAAAGCGAAATATGCTTGAATTTATGAATAAGAGATACGAAAGTGATTTCATTACCTGAATCTGATCCGCTTAAGTTCATTTCCTCCTCCCATAAGAGAAACTAGAGTGATGAGAACGCCTGGTTCGACCTGTGATATCGTTTCTTTGGATTCCTCTTTTTCGATCATTGTTTCGACAGGCCCCGACGAGGTATGGAGCATTGGCTTGCCGTTTTTTAAGGTATTGGGGTGCATATCGCCGAGAACATGACGCTGACAGGAAGTGCTCATAAGGCTCCACGCCGGTGTGGAAATGGGACTTCCTCCATTCGGCTTTGCCCTTTCGGATCCTGCTTCTGATATCTTTGCAGCTGTCCTTCGCGGCTAAGGTTGGACACAGTGCTAAGCCCATGCGCTATGGATAACTTTAACGCCATATCAGAACTATATCAGAACTCGATGGCCTTACAGTACATTCCTTTGTAAGTGTACAAGCAGGACTGACAGAAGGAAAACATGGCACTAATTTACAGGAAAAGCTTAAAAGACTGCGTAGGAAACTACCGATCTATGCCGTAACTTATACGAGTAATTAAATTAATTTCTGGATAAAATTCTAGAAAGATACTTTAAACTTTAAACCTGAGCAGGATTCCTTATGGCCTCCCTGGAGGTAGGTGATATTTGAGTGCCGGAGCCATTCTCGTCTGCGACAACCAACGAGTCATCATTTAACGACTTCGAACACGTGATGCACGACAGCATGATGCGGATCCGGGAAGAAGCAGTCCTAAATGGTCAGCCACTGCTTCAAATGAATTTTCCTTCAACATTTACTATACAAGGCACTCGGAACAAATATTTTCACCCAATATCTCTGCGAAACGCCAAAGAAAAGCGAAAACAGCAAGAGTCATTCACTGGGAGCACTGAAACGCCAAAGAGAATACAGTCCCCTTCCCTAAAACGTGAACAAATATCACTATGCTACGCATTTGACTACAACGATCACTGTAAAGGATTTCACAGCATTTTTTAAAATCCTGGAACTTGCAAACGAAAATGTTCAGAAAGATGGATTCATCCACAAAATATTTTAGATAACATTCAAACAGCAAAATTTGACTATATCCTTAACCAGCATGAAATCCATCTTAAATTATCTTAAATTGTGTAAAGAAACATGAATTTACGTCAGAATGACATTAAATTCCGGCCGCAAGATGTTGGAAGGAACTAGAACTAATTCCAACTCTCCCGAGACGGAGACAGAATTCAACAAATGATTTAATGTAGGTTCTAGAATTTATTGACAATGCGGAAAGTTTCATGAAGAAGCCACCGCCCTATCGATCTCCAAAAAGATCTTTGTCCTGTAGAAATACATGTTTAATCAGCAAATGAAGCTAAGTTGTTGAGTTCTAAATTCTGTGTGTGTTCTGTGTTTGAGTGTTAATTCCAACTACCCACTATTAATGTAGTTGCTAGATTAATCTAGATAATACAGCAGAAGTTTCAAAGTGCAGGTTCTAGAAGTCGGCGGGTCATCTATGTTAGTCGGTAGCAAGCAGCGGTAGTCGGCCATTGTTGTTGAACCATAAATGTCAATCGACAGATTGTTGTAACATCTACCGCTGTCTCTGTGTATAAATTTCTATGTTTGTAATGTAATGAACAAGCTCATTTTAGGAGTCTCTCCTCTCTGATATGGTATCAGAGCTGAGGGTTTGAGTTCGGGTGAGGTGAGTTGCGTGAGTTTGTGAGAGTTCTTCTGCAAATAGTGTGGGTGTGAACTTGTAGTCCCCCTGGAGAGATATGTTTGTGTGTAAGAACTGTGTTGCGTTATGGTGTGGGTGTTGAGAAGAGGCTTGGTGCAAGCCCATGCTTGAGGACGTGAGAGAAGCTGAGTGTGTGAAGATCATTGGCCTAAGGAGCATTGCACTGTGAAAGTCGCTATTGTGTGAGGAGATTAAAGCTCAGGTGAGCAGAGAGGAAGATTGTTGTGTCATAGTTGAAGATTGTGTTGTGTGTAAAACGAGCATTGAGTCCTACAAGTGGAGCTGCAACGTCCATGAGTTGAGACTACCTGCCGCTATTGAGAAGGTCTTCATCGAATTGAGACTGAGTCGTCGCAGTTAATTGAGACTGCGAGCTGCCTACCAGAGCTGACTAGTGTGATGAGCGTGGAGCTGAGTTTTTGTTGTATGTTTGATCGATCGCTATTGAGAGAGGTTGCACTCGTTCTGTGATCGATTGTTATTGAGAAGGCTGCTCTAGAAAATTGTGGGCGGTCTGTCCATGTTGAATTCACTGGTGTAGCATGAAGAAAAAAAGAAGGTATTAATGAACCTACTTCGTGTGGAGGAGCGCAAGGAGTCTATCTCCAGATCCCCTCATATATTTTTGGTATGGTCTGAGTGAAGATCGTGAGAGCTGTTGTGCAACACGATTGGAGAAAAAAATGCATATGGAGAAGATGTTTATGTTGTTTGTCTTGGTACAGTGAGCTGTTGATCGGCTGCTCTTGTGAATCTGAGCACGAGGGCCACTGTGACTGAGTGTTGAAGCATCTTCAGTCCCCTGTTCCATTGACCTTATGAGTGATCGTCTGTTATGTCGAGTCATTTGTTGTGGTTATCATCTTGTGTTTGAAGCAAAGATCGACATATAGTTGTATGTGTGAAGTAAGGATCATCACATGTGTGAAGCAAGGATTGATATGTGCCTGTGAAGCAAATAGTCAACCTGTGTTGAAGCAGAGAGACCACTATGTAAGTTTGGTAGGGCGCAGTGCATGTGGGAATCTGAAGTGTGAAAAAAGAGGGTTGTGAGGCTGAAAGTATAGAAAGTCTGTTGTGGTGTTGATGGTGTGTTGTGTGTGCCACTTGTGAACCCCTGAAGTCAGGTTACAAATTGAAGAGAAGGAGTGCGTGTAAAGACCTGGAGTCTTGTTGCGGATTGAAGGGCGTTGATGTTGAAAGAGGTGAGAAGCTACAAATTGAAAAGTGAAAGTCGTGCAGTTTGAAACTCTGTGCTTGTCTGCAGAGTTGACCTGTGAGATTAAACCCTGTGTGTAAGCGTTGTTGAAGGTGGGAAAAAGGGCGAGCCTGGAGACGGCTAGTCGCACTGGCTAGTCAAATCGTTATGGTTGTTGCCAGTTGTATGAGCCTTGGAAGAATCATAGTGTAGGAGTGTGTGAACGCTGACTTGACGAGGTTGGTGTGTTGAGTAATCTGCTAGCTTGACACAGTGTTGTTGGAACTGGGTGGACGCTGATATTGTCGAAATTATTGAGTTCTATTCTCTGATGGAAGAATGAGAGAACATGCGGTAAGCCTGGAGCAGTCCAGCCTGGTGTAGTCCTGTTGAAGAAATTGGAAAGGTTGCAGATCTCACTGTTGGAAGAAATTGATCTACTACGTGTGGAATCACAAAGTGTATTTTGAAATCCTACCTTGCATGTTGTATTGTGCCTTTTGATATGTTGTTGGATGCCAATACTGTTAGAAGATAAGCATTGCGTGTGGTCCTTGGAGTGTTGTTGGTGTGGCCTATTGTGTGGACCTAGTTGGTGCTTACTGTGGAGTAAAAGCTTGTGGCTTGGCATAGCGTGGCAGTTGAATTTTCTTAAATGGAAATAGTTGCAGAAGAATATAAAATGCTTCAACCAACAGTAGATCTGAATTAGATAGAAGAATTTGAAGACACTGATGCAACACTCAAACGATTAATGCCAGTTCTGTCAATTTTCTCAGGTAAAAATTTTAAGCTTTGGGCAATTAAAATGGAAGGAATGCTTGGTTCAGTAGATTTATGAAAATTTGTCCAAGAAACTTCTATGAATTTGGATGATAAGTGTAGAAGTGCAATAGCATTACTTCTCATTATATCAGCGCTAGATGAAAACATTTTGTCTAGTATTTTACATGAATTTGGTGAAATGCATAATGCAAAAATATTTTGGAATGTTTTTGAAATGAAATACAATATGGAGGATAGTGAGAAAGCTAAAGTTGATGAAGGTGTTGTTGCTAAAAGTGATTGTGTTGAAAGCATCATAGCTGGGATTAAGGTTGAAAGTATGTCTTTAGCTGACAATAGAGTAGTATGTGATATTTAGGAAACACCATGTGACACAGAGATTTATGAAGTCAAATTTGATGACAATTATGTATCCCATGATGAGTGGTTAAATATGATGCATGAAAAGCATCTTATTGATGAGTTGTTGTTTGGTGAGAAGAGTTGCCTACCTCCATACACAAATCAAATGCAGGACAATATGTTTGTAGCAACGGAATTGACGAAAGAGGTTGAAGACATGAATCAACTAACTATGTTAGCGAAGAAAAATGAAGGAAGCAAAGTTCTTTCCAAAGAGCACGATGACAAAAATCAATATGGTTCTGTTTATGAATCTAACATTGTTTTTGAGTGTGCAGATATTGATAATCAGGAAGAAGCAATAAAACATTAATTAGATTACCTTATTCGGGATCTTGCATTGCATCCCAATCCAAAAGAGGCTGCAAGGAGCAAAGAAATTTCATAAGGGAACCTAGAAAGGTGAAGATAAAACTGCACCAACAAAAAAAAAGGAACAAGCATGGACCCTTTAGCAAAAAGTCAAAAATGAAATGCCTAGCTGAGACTTAGACCAACAGGCATATCAATTAAGAGTATGTTTACACTATCTTATGTATTGTGTTATAGTATATTTGTTATATGGTTGAAATTAAGGGGGAGTGTTGGAAGGTGTTAATTCCAACTACCTATTATTAATGTAGTTGCTAGATTAATCTAGATAATACAGCAGAAGTTTCAAAGCGCAGGTTCTAGAAGTCAGCAGGTCATCAATATTAGTCGGCAGCCAGCAACGGTGGTTGGCCATTATTGTTGAACCATAAATGTCAATCAGCGGATTGCTGTAACAACTGTCTTTGTGTATAAATTTCTATGTTTGTAATGTAATGAACAAGCTCATTTTATGAGTCTTCTCTATACAAGTTTCAACTCCGACTCCCTTTTCCGGACACTGAAGATCATTCTGCTGAGAGACCTTTAAGCTCCTTCTGATCCGACCCCTCTTTACGGACGGTCCCCCTCATGTGCTTCCGACAACAGAAAAAGATAAACATTTTGTTTCTTGAATTTAATATTAAATATAAATTGTTCTTTTGCGCAGGAGTGGTGGGCCCTGTCCAAAAGTTGGCAAGTTCGATAATTAAAGTGTTCGTTGGAATAAGAAGGTCAGTGTTGTGTCTCTTAGATGTGGAAACGGAAGCGGGAATGTTCATAATCTGAAAACCCGGGAGACACAATGATTAGCTGCCTAAAATTATTTAAAAGTTCGTTCAATTGTGGCACCACTTCTCCACAATTATTACTAGTCCAAATAAATTATTGCGAAGAGGATTCCGGCGATGTTAACCATTCCATCTTATCTTTTGGACTATCACATCATTCTACGTGGAAATTTAGAATTTTAATTTGCAGTCGTTTTCTCCGTTTGGTAAAAATAAAGTGGGACTGACTATAAGGCAAGTAGATAATATATTTGTGAACGCTACTCTCTCTCTCTTTTCCTAACAAAAAGATAAATAGGTACGAAGATAAAGTTTTTCGTGAATACAATTCATTGTGTGTGGCGATGTGTTTGTCCCACTCGTCCACATTGTTAGCGACTTATCTATTTTTTGACATAAATTTCACATGATATTAATAGAGATGTGATATCGATTAATTATATTATGTTTTTATTTACACATATCTAGGGAGAATTTTGTTATGTTTTTGTTTACATATATTCCGGGAGAATTTTGTTATATGATTAGATGATTCTTTCTTAACTATATATAGATTAATTATATTTAGGAATGTAGGTGGTTCCAAGATGCTAGAGTTGCATTATTATGTTTATTAATGTTATTTTATTTAATTACATAACTTTAATCACTTCAAAATTAATGTGAACGGTGAGAGTGTTTAGTATTTAGCATTTGTTATATGTTATGAGGTGTTTGAGATGTTTCAATGTGATTTATAAAAGTTAATATTGAGTTTAAATTTAAATTATTGATAAATTAGTTGATGAAATAACTACTTAAGTGTGAGTGAAATTGATGCAAGAGCATCTGGACGACAGGGTGGAGACCGAGGTTTCAGAAAAAGACTATGGAGACTAAGCAAATCGACAGGGGACAGCAAGACTGTCAATTACTTTTAATTTAATTTTATTTTCTTCTGTCAGAATCAGCTACAGGTATTTAGAATCTCTGTTAATTCATTTTAACTAGTTTATTTTACAGCTGTCAGTGATTATTGTAACCAGTAGAATTAGTTTATTTACATAAAGTACACAGTCACCTTTGTGGGGACAATATTAGAATAGTTAGGAGTCAAGTACAACCAAGAACTGAATGATTTCGGTTATTTAACTATTTTGTAAACGGTTGAGAACGGGTTACCAACCGAATCCTCGGGGAAAACAAAAGACGAGAAACAATCGCATGACGGGTTCAGTTCAGCAGCGAAGAAAATAAACAAAGAAAGTATTGTCATTACTTTTACAGAAAGAACTTCATTCCTCTGAATATTAAATTTTCCTCTTCTAGAAATTATTATGTATGACAGAGTAAATTCATAATCCTATGTAAATCTTTACTTCTGAGAATTTAAACAATTTTTTTCTGTACATTACTGTGATAAAAAAGAAATAACAGTATCGAAAGACTGTAATCTACAGTCGAATATATGTAAACAAAATTGCACAGGTAAGTAAATATGCAGGCAAACAAGTTTAAGGAATAGTTTCCAGTCACCGCGTATATAGCGACCACATACAAGCAACAAAGACAGCTAACGAATCATGGAATAAGACACAGGCAAACTACAGCAAGTAACCAGACAAGGAACGAACGTACGAGTCCGGGTAAGGCACCGAACCAAAACAAACATTTGAAATCAAATTCGAATATAAACAGTTGCATATATATATATTGTCATATCGGTCTGAATCAAAATAAATTAGTTACAGTCATCCATATGACGAGGGCCGAGACCCCTACGCTTTAAAACAAGCGTGACCACAAAACTTACAACGAGTCCATACATCGTATTGAAGACCAGTAGCAGACCCTACAGAGACCGAGCCCACTACAAACTATCGCAAACAGACAGTGCCGTGTAAGGCCAAAAAGAATAGAAGAAACCCTTTTCTTTTCCAACAAGACCGATAACATATCTACCTACAGGCAAACGGAATAACAAGACAAACAACAAGCGGAAAAGACTCAGAACTACCCGGGAATTGAGGCCACCGATTATTGCAGACAACCACAGTGCCGCCACCTGCAACACACCACATAACAAGCGCATGAGTTAGGGTTTTGGGAAGGGAACCCAGGAAATAAAACCGTGACTTATTAAGTGCCGAGCCTCAACAGAACAAAAAGAAAGAAATGGAATTATGCAGTTATGAGTAAGGGTTGCAAACGAGAGAGTTATTTACCTGAAGAGGAGCGGACTCCATGATATCGAGCGCACCCACCTGACCACGGAGGAGCCGAAGAGGTCAGTGAAGATTCGATAAATGAAAACAAGATTATAGCAGGGAGAGATAACTTACAGGTCGGGAGAGCTGAGCGCCGAGGCCGAGGGTGACAGGTCCTCGAATGCATATCGTTCTGGAGCAGAGTAAAGACGCCGAGGCGTGAAATGACCAGACAAATACTATGTATTCACCAACATACCAGTACGCTTAGCTAAGGAGTAAATCAACAGAGAAAGCCGAGATAAAACCAGTGACAGAGACGCGGAACCAGAGCAAACTTACCACAGCAACCAAGTAACAGAGGTACCAGCGGAACTACGGTGGAAAACCACATCCTCCGACCAGAAAATCACCAAAGACGACCACACACAGACGAATATTTCCAAACACAGAGCCGAACCAGAAAATCAGTTGCAGAGCGTCGAAGTTCCCAGCACAAATGACCAAAGCGCGAAAAGGAAACAACAATAAACCATAACGGAGAATTAGGGTTACCCCAGATCGAGGCGGACAGGTGCCGGACGGAGGAGAGGCCAAGTACGAGGGGTAGGTCGACCGGGTACAGAACAGTAAATGAGCAGGTCAATCATATCCGATTGGCAATAACAACCAAATCAATTCACCAAAGTCCGAAAGGTACCGGGCGCAGCGGAGTCGAGGCAGGGCCACCTGGACGGGCCGCATCAGAAATCTTAATGTCTTATACCAATAAGATTAATGAGATTTGCTAAATGCCTTATAACGATAAGATCACGCCACTAAGATTTTTAAGAAATTTATGCCAAGTGTGTATCACTAGATAATAACAAAAAACTTAAAGAAATTATCACAAAGATTAATTTCTTTAAATATGATCATCTTTGTTGTTTGGGTGATCATTTTGCAATGCTTTGATTAAGGTTTCAGTTAAGTAACGCTAGGAATCTTTTCATAATTATTGTATTAATACAAAAGCCTAAAACATAGGGCATTTTTCTATCTTCCTTTTTAAAGAAGAACATGTTGTTGTCATCATTATTTTTAAACAAATGTTTGTAAAAAACCCCTCTCTAGGATTTCATATTGAGTGGAGGTGTTTTATTATTACTACTCCAACATCATCTTTAGTGTAACTACTCAATGTGCACCCCCCCTGCAAAAAAAATACACAACAAAAAAAATATTACAGATGACACTACACACAATGCATTGGGGGCATTGCTTCATGCATCGTGTTTATGTTGTTACATCCATTTTCGACATCATTTTTTTTCAAATATTCCCTTGTCGAGATCATCATAGAGACAAAATGACAGTTGCTCAGAGACTTTCCACATCACAAATTCCTAAAACAATCTACTTTTACACTCAAATTTGCATTATTCTTGGTTTGAAGGCGTGCTCTTTTGTGTCTCGGTAGTGTTGTTTCACACAATTTCTACATTGATATTGTATAGATGGGTGTTATATTTGCACCATAGTGGTGTTGTATTGATCAGGTGCTCATAATTAGGCTCAAAACCCAAGTGTCAAAATATCTATAAACGTAGCTTCAAATTGAAGAACTCGTCATCCTAATTCCAACGGTGCAAACGACACTCGAATCCGATCTTGTATGAGGAAGTTAAACCAAGTTAAAGTTCAGGTTTGACTTGGATAGATGGCAAGAAAAAATAATGTGGCACGGATCTTCAGTGAATCGGGAAGCACCAAGTGGCAGAACACCATTTTCTCCTACATTTCACAAATCACAATCGCAGGCAGGTCTACGTTAAAAATCGATCCGAGAACAACCATGGCGCGATGCTATAAGACAGGCGGGAAGGCATTTAAGAATCGGTCGTAGGTTCAATGTGATGGATTGCAATTACAGATCAGCAAAGGGAAAGCATTATGGAAAATTGGCCCCAATGTACCTAGGTTGCGATGCGATAGACAGAATCGCAGACCGCAATCACAACTCGCAAGAAAGCAAAGACCTGCATTAGGTTATCCATCGATTGCGAAATGCAAAAGGATCCTGGATGTGATGTGACTTTAGGTTCCAGTTAATACTCCCATCGGGTCTGCCACATCACAATCACACATTGCACACCGTGTTCACAATACCATAAGACAACCGTGTTTTTATGCCAATTTTGATTTGCGATAAGACAGTCGGCTGAGAAATTATGGCCCGTCGCGCGGCGAAAGTTTCGCCTAGTTAGTGCATTTTTGGGGCTGATTTGTAGGATCATGCCGGAAATGGGGCAATTTGTAGAGCAAATAATGAGAAAACAAGGGGAAGTCATAAATTCTTCAGTTTTCCACCAAATTGGATAAAGAAAGAGGCTAGATAGCCATTTTTTGACATTCTAGATTGATTGGAGCAGGTTTCATAAGTGTTTGAGCATTGTAAACATAGATTTGTACATTTTTTAGCATAATAGAGAGCCCCAAGCCATTGGAAGATGGACCAAGGAGGCGTAGCCCAAGAGGCGTGAACTCCTTTATCATGTGTATGTTGTAATGTGTTTTTAATGATGTTCTGTACATGCTTATGCTGCTATTCAGTTTCTGGTTTATGTTAAATTGCTCATATGATTAACATAAAAACTCTTCATTTCACTTGCAAAAATTCATGAATCCTTAAGCACAATGAAAGCATTTTTTTTAAAATCTGAGGAAGATCTTAGCACTACAAACTAATATTCTAAATCGTATCAATTTGGTATCAGATCACTAGTTTTTCTTCATGAAGAAGGATTTAATTGTTTGCAAGTTAATGTCATGCTTACAAGGTTAAAAATAAAAAGAGGTGAAAGAAATCTGGTTGGAAGCCCTGAAGTTGGGTCAAGGGGAAGAAGAGAAAGGTTGCCACAATCTCCAACACCATTTCAACTTCAAGTTGCAGTTGAGACTACATAGATCATGTTTCATGAAGCTGAACCTATAAACATGACAGAAGATGAGAATACCTTCAAAAAGGGTTTATTTGATATGACAAAGATGGTGAAGGTCCTCTATGAAGAGAGGAATAACATGAGGTTGCAAGGAGAAAGTTCCAAACCTCCCAAAGGAGAAGGCTCTTCAGGAGGAGGAAATGGAAAATGAGGTGATGGGAATAGAGACAAACATCCACCCTCTCCACCGTCTTCTTCATCTTCTTGTTCACAAGCATCTTCACACTCTTCCACTAATACAACCCTTACTCATACTCATCATCATTCTTCGAAACGAACTGGTAAATCACCTTTTTTAAAACTTGATGTTAAATTCGAGTTGCCCGTGTGTAATGGTGAAGTGTATGCAGAGAAGCTTGATAATTGGATTCGTTAGTTGGAGGTCTATTGCAGGATTCAAAACCTTCAAGAGGATGTCATAAAGACTCAGTTAGCTTCCTTGAGAATGGAGGGTACAACACTAGTATGGTGGGAATCAAAGAACCAAGAGGAGATTAAAAAACACAATAAGATCTCAATTTCTTAGAAAGATTTCATTGTTGCAATTAAAATACAATTCTACCCTCTAGCTTATATGCAGAAAGACATCATGAATTGGTAGAACTTTAGACAACTTAAAGGTCAAAATGTGCAAGATTACACCCAAGAATTCAGAAAAAGGTCTCTGATGTTAGGTGTAGATTTGCAGTCACAGGACACATTGCTGATGTACATAGGGTGTTTACATAATTACCTTAGGCATAGTATCTTAATGTTTAATCTCATTAATCTAGATGATGTGTGTGTGCAAGCCACTCGTCTTTAGGCAAGAGGGAAGAACACCCTAGAAGAAGGTAGTAAAAATTTCATACAAGGTGTTGCAGAAGATTGGTACTATGGCATACAAATTGGAGCTTCTTGTAGCTTCCCGAGTGCACCTAATTTTCCCTGTTTCATGCTTAAAGAAGGTTATAGGTGACAAACTCCAAGTTCAAACAATATCTCAAGAACTTGACGAGGAAGGAAAAATCATATTGGAACTTGAAGCAGTCATAGAAACAAGAACTCGACAGTTATGAAATCGATCAATTTCAGAGTATCTCATCAAGTGGAAGAACTCATCCGCTGAAGATTCCACATGGGAGGGTGAGAATTTTGTATAGAAGTATCCAGAACTACTCAAGCAATGAGGACAAATTTTTTTTGAAGGAGAGGGGCATGTTAGGTCCCTATAATAATAGTGACTCCCCCATTACTATTATCATTGTAGCCCTTATTGTTATTTCTGTGCCTGTATTGCCCCATATTGTTATTATTGTGCCCCATAGAAGCAAATTATTGTTATTGTTGTGCCCTTATATTATTATTGTTATGTCATCTTTGATTATATTGTGACCCCTTAGACTCCTATATATAGAAAGGAGGCTTTTTCATCTATATCCTCCAGGAATTATTCATTTGTGTAATGTAAAGGAGGTTTCCCCCTCAAAGAGGCCAATTTTGAAGTCGTTGATCTATCTTTTATTCTATTTAGTGAGCTAGTTACATAATTATGGTGTAGATTTGCAACTACTCATGAAGTTTTAATAAAAAAACATAAGACACAAACCTACTCTACTACTTTGCGAAAGTTAATTCACAATTTAGAAAAAAAATTCAGACACGCAATAAGAAATAACACACATGAACACAATATTTTTCCTCGGAAATCAATTTGCTAAAAACCCTAATGTTTGCGTGAATTAATTTGATGAATAAAGATGTATTACAATTGATTTCCTCAACTGAGCACAACCTGCAAGTGAATAACCTATCTCTCTGCTCACAAAGAAGCTCTAACCCAGACTTAGTCAATTTTTGCCCCTACCTAATCCCTTATTTCCTTGTGCAATTCCTTGAGAAATTAGCCCCCTATTATTTAGGAATTTCTCCAAAATGGATTGCGCAATTCTCAAGGTTGATCACCTAGCTGCATGCAACATCTCTACACTCAAGACTAGTCTACAACTGACGTTACATTTCCTTGGAAACTCCACCACAACCGGGGAACTCGAATTATCTACATGCACTAGCTATTTTTGGTTTATTGATCAGTTGACTAGATGATCAATGAGTTTTACTAAAGTCCGACTACACAACTAACCTTCCACCATTTCCTGCAATAGTTGAAACTATTTTAACTGAAAACAACTTGAGATAATTGTCTTTGATTGCTACAAATTAGTAATCACACATGAGTAAATTGGGTGACTCAAGCCATGTCACACAAGTTAACTACATCCAAGTTGTCTGTTGATGTGGAAATTTGAATTTTTTCAATTTAATCAAGGCAAAATCAAATTGAGAATTTCTTGTTTCATTTTTCAACCCTCCTTCTCATTAATAAAGGAATTATTAACCACCCCCATCCTTCACCTTTGGAACTCGAAATTCCCTCTCGATAAGGCATTTGTCAAAATGCCAACATCTTGTTCCTATGTGGGAATACTGAAGCAACATTATCTGCCTCTGCACACAATCCCGTAGATGGTGATACCATATATATATATATATATATATGCTTGGACAGATTGTGAAAAAAATAATGCTCAGAGAGATTAATGCAACTATGATTATCGAAATAGATTAAATTTGGTTCCATCATCTAACCAAACAATCCAACAAGTATCTTTCTTATCCATATTACCTCACATGTTTCTTAACTTGCAGCGATGTATTATGCTTCTGCCAAGCTAAATGCCACATATATTTGATTCCCGGTGTATTAGGAAATAAGTGTGGGACAAACACTATAAATTCCATTTTATGTACTCTTCTCGTCTGATAGAATCCCTGCCCAATTTTCATTTGTAAATCCACACAAATTCACTTCCTTTGTTCGTCTATACCATAGTCCAAACTGGGTAGTTCCTATGAGGTACTTTAAAACATGCTTACCTTCCTTCCAAAATAATTTGGTTGGCCTGAACATAGCTTGGCTCAGCTAGTTAACTGCATAACACATATCTAGTCATGTGTTCACAAGATACATGAGTGAACCTACTAGCTGCTGATAAATGGTAGCATCCACTTCTTCACCTAAAGTGACATCCTCCTTCCTCCAGTTGGTCGGTAGAGGCATCTCCATGGGTTTGCAAGTCTCCATGCGAAATCTCTAAAGTATCTCGTTGGCATACTTGCCTTGAGAGAAAAATAGTTCCCCATATCCTTGCCATACTTCCAACCTGAGGAAGTAGTGCATGAGAACCATGTCCTTTATTGCAAACTCCCTTACAAGGTCCTCCTTGTAATACCTCATCAGCTGTTCATCACCACTTAAAATCAAATCATCAACATACAAGACAATAATAATAAATTTCTTTCTATCAAGCTATGATAGAGGTTTTCATTCACTTCACTTTTGGTGAAGCCCAAACAGGTGAGATCGCATGTCAATCCTCGTGTACCAAGCATAGGGTGCTTGTTTCAAATTGTACAACACTCAATTGATTCTGCACACATGAGACTCCTGATCAAATATATCAAAGCTTTCTGGTTTCTTGAGTACACCTTCTCCTCAATAACCCCATTAAGAAATGATTTTTTTACATCCATCTATTGGACATTCCACCCCATCTACGCAGTCATAACAATAATTGATCTAAGAAATGAGTACCTTACCACAAGAGAAAATGTCTCCTCAGAGTCAATTCCCTCAACTTGAGAGTACCCCTTGGCCACAAATATGTTCTTATACTTCTCTATGATTCCATATATTGCCTGCTTCACCTTTAATGTCCATCTTGAACCTACAACTGATTTATCTACTGGTCTTGGGACCACTTCCCAAACACTATTCTTTACAATGGATTGGTAGTGCTCCACTATTGCATTAACCCATATAGGTTTCTCAACTGCTTCTTCAAAAGAGGATGTCTCAATCTCTACAAGATCAATCATTAGAGCCATGTATCTAGTGTATCGATCAGGTGAATTTCTCTGCCTACATTGATTTGAAGGGGCACCCACATTCTCCCTCGTATTATGCACAATTATCTCGGCTTCCCTGGTTCTTTTTCTGCCTTCTCTAGATGGTTCTACTTGATTGGATGTCTCCACTCTTCTTTCCTCAATTTGTGCCTTCTCCACAACTTCCTGATGTTCCTCCTTTGGATCTAAACACTCATCTTCTAGTGGGAAATGAAGCTCCCTCTCAAGAGATCATTACATCATTTTATCCTCATCAAAATTTACATCGCTTATCATAAATGTCATTCTGAGGGATGGAAAGTACACACGGTAGTTGTGGGGATTTTTTGTGTAACCCAAAAATACCTGCAATTTTACTATCAACTTAAGCTTCTTCCTTGATTCTTTAGAGACACGGCAATAAAGAAAGGCTCCAAAACCATAAAGTGGGACACAACCAACTTTCTCCCCGAAATATCCTCCTCTAGTGTAATCATGGAGAGAATCTGATGAGGACTCCATTTCTGCAAATAGACTATTGTGTTGCATGCCTCATCCCACAAATGCAGAGGTATTCCTTGGTCATGCATCATCGCCCTCATTACTCCCACAGTGCTATGGTCCTTTCTCTCAACCACGCCATTATGTTGTGGGTTGTGGGGTGATTTCAACTCTCGTTGAATTCCCTCTTTTGCACAAACGAATTTAAATTCATTTGTCACATACTCATAGCCATTATCACTCCTAAGGGCCTTCACCTTCTTACTGACTTCTTTCTCAACCACTACCTTGAATTCTACAAACTTGGAGAATGTCTCATATTTCTTCCGCATGAAGAAGATCCATAATTTACTTGAGAACTCATCAATAAAAATGACAAAATATTTGTGTTTGGTAGTGGAGGCTGTTGAGAAAGATCCACAAAATTAGAGTGGAGCCTTTCTAGGACTGCATGTGCTTTGTTGTCCCTATCATGGAATGTGGATTTTGTGTACTTCCCCAAACTACATGCTACTGCTCAAGTGCTCCTTTGGTGAGGCCTGTGGTTATTCATTGCATAATCTTCAAGTAACCGTGATACAAATGGCTAAGCCTTTTGTGCCAAAGTTCATCGACATCACAACTCTGCACCTTCTCTGCCTTTATGCTCAATAAAGAACAATATTCCACATCTCACTTATACAATTTCTTCACATTTACCCCAATCTGCTTCACCTATCATGTGGCTAGAAGTCTCATGAATGCTTTTCCTTTGCTAAAGATCACATCATAGTCACGGTCTTCCAAAACTATAACAATGACGAGATTTTTTTTAGGTTCAGAATGAACATGGCATCCTTGAGCCTGAGAGGGGAGCTTGGCTCCCTCTAAAAGTGATGGGAATAATACTGAGAGGGGGGAGGTGAATCAGTATTTAAAAATCAATAACTTTTTCCATTTCATAATTATATTTATGTACACTACTTCAGTGAAGGGAACTCGAGTGTGCATGCAACTGTTCCTAAGGAAACTAATGTATATCCAGTGAACTTATGATTCAGTTAAGTCATCATATGTTGATCTTTAATCAGTGCATCATTAATTTATTAAACATTAAACACTAACCATGTGCAATAATAATATAATAAACCATCACACATAAGAAACACATATGAACACTAAGATTTAAGTGGGAAACCCAATGAGGGAGAAAAACCACTTGCTATTATTGTATCTGTCTTCTTTTTAATATAAATAATAATCTGTTTATAATATTGTACTGGTGCAGACTCATACAAGTACCCAGGCACCCACCTCCAGAAGGCTACAACCTTCTCTCGTTCTCCAGCTTCTACTGGAAGGGAGTTACAACCCCCTAGCTCTTGCACTGGTTGATATGTTTACCAGTACATAGGTACCAACCTACCACCTTCACTTTTTCTCCAGCTGCTACCAGAAGGGAGCTCCAACCACCTGATCTAATCACCAACCACCACTAGCAACAAGCTTCGACTTCCTCATTGAAGGCTCTAACCCTCACTATCCTCCAGCGACCATGTTTCATAAATTTTCATACTAGATACTCCTAGTACACAACAACACAATATCTAGGTGAAATTTCATCAAATTTTCACCTTGGACCCTTCAGTAACATTGAAGCTCAAAATCAATCACCAATGAAATACATCCAACAAATACATCTGCATCAACCAATCACTAAAACTCAATCATCAATCTCTGATATAACTGAAACTCAATCATCAATCTCTGATATAACTGAAACTCAATCATCAATCTCTGATATAACTGAAACCCAATCATCAATCTCTGATATAACTGAAACTCAATCATTAGTCTATGATATAACTGAAACCAAATCATCAATCTCTGAATCAACCACAACTGAATCAATCGATCATTGAAACCTTTGACATAACTAAATCACCTAATCATCAATTCAATCAATCAACTTGAACAAACAGATCATTCTAACCAGTACACAGATTTGAACCCATAACTCGGCATCAACAACTAGAACCAATTTCAACCTCAAAAATCATATGTCGGAATGTATACGCTTCTTTAATGAATCTAACCAACATGTATACCCACCTCCCTTTAATCCAACCCGCGTATATCTCTAAGAATATTGAATCATAAACTCTCTGAACCAAAAATTGTACCAACCAATGACATTCTGAAGACCTACTCTCAAGATACAGAGTTATAAACAGATAGCAGCAAGGATCACCCTTCTTATTCAATCAATTAATCAATCAGCCAGAGTTCAAATATACTAAAACAATCAATTTTACTTTAATATCTAATGAAGACATCATTGACAAATGGTAGTAAAACAACAGCACTGATCAGATAGATTAGTCATCTCTGAACAACAAGGTTTTATTTTTCATACGCTACTTGGAATATCCGAACCAATGTGTATATGTGCCTTCACCAAGTTCAATCAACGTATAGATCTATAACATATAAACTTGCAGCTATTCCAGACTTCAGACATACCCAGATCATAACATATAAAGGATAAACATGCATTAGCATTCAGATATAGACTATCCATTATCATATCACATAAGTCATTTCAGGTCTCATGATCCTGATCCATCATTAGATTTCATCCATTATCAAACACTCGGTGGCATACCTAGTTCAGATCAAGCAAAGCACCAAAAACCCATAACATGCATACTTTCTTTTGATCTAACTCTTCATAAGATATTCATTGCTTGCACACTTAGCCCTTTGACCTTCTCCTCCTTATATAGTTTTAGCCTTTCTCAATACCTCAGACCAAAAATACACTTAGAACTTGTGGTATTCTTAGACAGAATCAAGTAACCGTTATTCTGCTCAATATTGTGGGCTAATACCATGGTATGGAACCTTCATATTCTTTCACCTTAATTTCCTTAATTTTCCATCCCATACATGCTTTTCCTCTTGTGAAAGTGCGTGCATATTGGTGAGCTCCAGTATTGTAGCAATAATGCTACAACTCCTGAGGCTTCCTGTCTCTCATTTTATCAACCCG
>APFE030137757.1:8707-36102 GCA_000404065.3 Pinus taeda
TGCATACCTTATGCGAATTTATTTATCTATAGCAAATTCAGTAAATTTTAGTGATGAAAAATAAGAAGCATTATCAAATATGAGAGTGCCAGGGATGCAAAACCTGTTGATAATAAATTTCTCAATAAAAGATATTACCTGGTCTTCATTAACCTTCTGAAGCGAGATGGCTTTGGTCCATCTGGTGAAGTAATCGGTTTCCGTGAGTATATACTTATGTTGTTGTGAGAGTTCGGAGTGATCTCACCTATGACATTTAGGCCCCATTGTTGGAACGTGCGATAAATCATAATGGGCCTGAGGGGAACGACTAGCTTTTTTCTCGCCCTGCGACAGTTTGACACACCTTGCACTTCCGAGCATAGGCATGCTAGTCTCTGAACATTGTAGGCTAATAATACCCAGCTCTTAATATTTTATGAGCAGTGGTCTCTCCGCCATAATGACCCCCTGCTGGGTCGGCGTGCATTTCTTTCAAGACATGATCAACTGCATCCTTTTCCAAACACCTTAGCCAAACTCCATCATAATTTTTTCTGTATAATGTGTCATTGGCTAAGTGATACTGATTAGATTTTAATTTGAGCGCTCTCCTTCGTGATGCATCCATGTGCTTAGGACATGATCCCCATGTTAGATAAAACCGTATGTCGTAATACCACGACTCAGGGTCCAAAGGGACTTCCAATGTTTCATGCGCACACATCAACATTTCATTAATCCATTTGGGCTCCTCCCTGAATTCTACTTGTGTGTTCTGTGTGCTTTGTGATCGGGTTGGTTCCCCTTTGTTGGCACACGAAAATTCACCGTGTCAACAATTTCCAAGAAGCAACAAGCTATGTTTAAATTGAAAAAGGAGGTGGGTCCTGTTAGCGCTGCTATGCAAAAGCATCAAAAATGGATTCAAACACTCTCAAAGGTTGCAAACAATTTCATAATCACGCCAAAGGAACCATTGATGCTGTCGAAATCCTCATTTTTGGGCTAAAAGTCTTCCACCGATCAATAATTTGCAAAAGGAAAGCCCTTTGGAGGGCAAAAATATGCTATCAAAAGGCGCAATTGTTTTAAAATCATTTAAAAATTCAAAGAGCAGGCTTAAGGATCGGCCCAGATCACATCGGAATTTCGCTATTGGGGCTACCAAAGTGGACAGGGCCTTCACATATGTTGTGTTCCGATCCGATGGGCTAGACCTGATGGCCATACAACACTCCATTTTATATCATTTCGGGTCCGCGGCAGTATTGCTATCGGCAAGGGCTTTTACATAAGTTATGGTGCGAATGCCGATGGGCCAGACCCGATATATGCACAGCGTTCCATTTCATAATTTTTCAAATCCGCGCCCTTCACATTTTCATTTTTTTTTTTTTTGATATATTTTCTTTGTATAAAAAGAATATAAGGGATGCCTGAGCAGCTGCCGATTGCGATTGTTTTCGAATCCGAAAGGACCCTAAAGGCAACATATATATAGATATATGTCTCAAGTCCGCCAAAGCCATTTTCGTGGTTTTGCGGTAGTTTGTATATATTTGTCAAATGTTAAAGAACAAAGGAGGGCCTGTTTAAATAAGCACTGCAACCCGAAAGGCGACCCGATAGAAAAGATATATGTGTGCAGGCCTTTGATATTTAAAATAGCAAGGTGGGCGGTATTTCTAAGTGGCGCGAAGATGATTAATGCAAGCATGCAGCAGTATAACGCAGTAGGCAGCTACCTTCAATCGACAGTATGGCCGAGGAGGAAGCAGGACACTGCTTATTTGATCAGAGCATTCAATGGTTATGGTTCCATTAGTATTTCACGCTATAAGAGGACTGCAGAGCAACAAAGAGCTCAAATCCATTTTCAGCACAGCCAGATTTGTATCAGCAGCCCATTCCTGGATATAAATATGGTTGATGGTCATTTATGGGCTCCTCCATGCATGGTTTGACAGAGATGATTTGTATTGTAACACTATATATACTCAAAAAAAAATGTAACAGGGGATGAATGTTTGATGAATGAGAGCTTATTGTAGCCTTTTAACTTCTGGAGACTGCTAATACCATGAGACCTACAGCTTCTGGTCTTGGTTTCCATTAATACAAGCTTCTTTTGCTATCACCTGCTCGCTTTCCACTTCTTCTATGTTCTAGGCTGTGCCTGCTTGCATTTATTTGATGTACTGTGGATTTTTAATATCAGAGGGGTTGTCATCCCACCTCTATGTTAAAGTTTAGTGGTTCATTGAAAATTGTTTGCAGGTTGCTGTTGTTCTAATAACAGAGAGTTGTCATCCTCACTGTCTATTGAATAATAGTCTTGCAGATTCTTTAACTGGTTGTGGCTGGGCCATCACAGAGCTCTGTGCGTCTGCTGGTGCAATCATTCTTCTCCATTATCACTTTTGCCTTAAACCGTGAGTAGTTGGTGGTTGAAAGCCTTGTAGTTTGGGGGTCTTCACCCATGTTTGGGGTAAATGATAGTAGGAGTGGTTATCTGGCTTAAAGGTGTTACACATCTCCCATTTATCCATCATTTTATCCAACAGAATTGTTGAATTTTATGTTCCCGAGCATCACTGATTTACAACCCAGGTGAGTTTCTTGGGGTGATAACATTAATTGGCGCCGTTGCCGGGGAGAGGAGAATCAGAGCTCAAGCTTCCCTGGGAGAACGACATAGTTTCAAGCTTCGATGACAGACAAGGCTTGAACACAGAATTTGGTTGTAATCATCTGTCTGGCGACTCCATTGGTGGAAGACCATACTTTGGTGACCCCACATTGAACTTCTGGCTCAGTTTGTGAGGCATACACGAAGCAATCCTCAGAAATCTCCAGCTGAACTATTGCTTGACCCTGAAAGAGTTGTTAAATCGAAGAAATCATCAAAGAAAGGGGCATCAGGATCAGGTAAGCCTAAAAGCTCTGATTTATCTCTGAAAGATGAGTTTATAGTTGAAGAATCATAGCTTGAAGTTTTAGAGCCCAGCACTGTTAGCAAAGAAATTCTTTCAGAGATTAGTTCAGCCCCTTTTGTAGTCAGTTCTCCTTTGAATCTTAGTCCAAAGATAGCTTCTCATACTGCCCAAAACATCCCAATATCCTTCCCATCCATTACATTATCTCCTACTGCTCCATCTGTTAGTATTCTTACACATATTCCAAACATGGCAGGACAACAAGCACCTACCAGGATTGAAAGGATTGTTGCTACTAGATATGGACCTTTTGTCTTGCCTGTACCTTTAAATGCCATGCCTACAGGAGAATATCAAAAATATATGCCCAAATTTACTGGAACAGAGGGAGTGACAGCAGAAGAACATCTTGAATCTTTTTATAGTTATGCTAACAATTTAGATATCAGTGAGAATGATGTATGGATGAGAGTTTTTGTCCAGAGCCTTGATGGAGAGGCTAGGAAGTGGTTTAGAGAATTACCCCAGAGATCTATAACAGATATTGAAGCATTAGATGAGGCATTTTTGAAGCAATGGAGAGATAAGAAGGACCTACTATATTATCATACAGAATTTGGAAACTTGAAAAGAGAAAAGGGTGAGTCTTTGCCTGATTTCAATAAAAGATTTAATAGAATGTATAGTAAAATACCAGTGGAGGTAAAGCCTACCCCCACCACTGCCAAACTTACATATGCTAATGCTTTTGACCCTAATTTCTACTTATTGTTGAGAGAAAGACAATGTGTAACTTTGAATGATATGCAAGAATCAGCCTTGGAGGTGGAATCCAATATAATGGAAGCAGAGAAGTTGAAGAGTCAGGCTGATAGAAGAAGGCCAAGAGGCGAGGCTTCTCCCTTCCAGGTTTCAACTTCAGATCTTAAGTTAGACAAAATGACTAAGATGATAGAGTCATTGGCCGCTGAAGTTTCCAAGCTAAAGGTTGAGCAGGCTGCAGGCAAAACAAGGCAGCAAAATACCTTTGTTCCAAGAAATCCAAACCCATTCAGAAAAGCAAATGATCAGCTACAAATTATGCAAAGGGGTGAAGAAACAAAAGAAGACTATAAGGTCAACGCTCCTTTTCAAAATGGAGTCATGGAGGGGGAGCAATTTGAAGAGGATGAGGATGAAATTCACTGTATGGAAGATAAAGGTAATGCTATATTTTTAACATTGGCTGAATATGAACAGTCATTATTGCAAGAGAAAAACAATCTAAGATGGGACAGTGGTGTTGTTCTGCAATCTGGCGAGCAGCAACAAAGATATAATCTAAGATCTAATGCAAAGAATGCCAAAGAAAATGTTGCACAAGAAGCAGATGCTTAAGCAATGCCACAGAATAGCAGGCAAAGAAGACCAGCAATTGATCCTATTACCCTCAAAGCTCCAGTTCAAGAGGTAAAAACTGCTGATAAAGTATCCTCTTCTTTTAGTTTTAAGTCACAAATTCAGAAATTGAAAATATCCATGCCTCTGGCTGAGTTGGTGAAGAGTGAATTATTTAGGAAGCCCATCCTTGAAGCCATTGACCTTGAGTCTAAACAAACCTCCATTGATTCTGTCAATTTGCAAGATGACAAGCCTGCTATTGTGCTCAGCCCCATGATTGAACCTGCTGATAATAGTTCTCCATCTTTCTATGTTTCATTAATTATCCATGATAAAATCCTTCACAATTGCCTGCTAGACACAGGGGCCAGCCACAATCTAATGCCTAAAACTGTCATGGAAGAGCTAGGCCTTGATATCACCAGACCCTATCATGATTTGTTCTCGTTTGATTCAAGGAAGGTAAAATGATTTGGATTAATTAAGGATCTGGCTATTACCTTAACCCAGCTGCCCATGAAGAGTATGATGATGGATATAGTGGTGGCCGATGTTCCTCCTAAGTTTGGTATGTTGTTGTCTAGAGGGTGGATTAAGAAACTAGGAGGGACATTGCAAAATGATTTATCTTATGCAACCGTTCCAGTGTTTGGAGGAGAAAGCAGGAGGTTATATAGAGAAGCACAGCTGGCATATATCGTTAGTGATGAGAAGCATCCTACAAACCATCCCATATGTGCAGTGGACACTGATTTTGGAGCATGCATTCTCCAAATACAAGAATCTCAGAAGGCTGAGTTGCAGATCAGGAAACCAACAGATCAGGCCGAGCTTGATAGAGGAGGACAAATTTGGGAGATGTTCTTCGATGGAGCTTGTACTAAAGAGGCTGCAGGAGCAGGGGTGGTGCTAGTATCTCCACAACAAGAAACAACTCAATTGTCTCTAAAGTTGGTTTTTCAGGTGACAAACAACATAGCAGAATATGAAGCACTGTTGTTGGGCCTTTATGAAGCCAAAGATAGAGGAATAAAAAATCTGAAGGTGTTTGGAGACGCTGATCTAATAATTCAGCAAGTAAATAAAACATTCCAAACAAAGCATCCAAGGCTGAGAGCTTATAGAGATGAGGTATGGAGGGTCAAAGAGTTCTTTGATTTTTTCTGCATTTCATATATTCCTAGAGCCCAAAATCAGCTTGCTGATTCCCTTGCTGTCTTTGCTAGTTTGTTCATCCCTCCATCGCCTCCCAAACTAGTTTATGAGGTAAAAATGAAGTATAGACCCTCTGTGCTTGATAATGTCCACCATTGGAAGGTTTTTGATGATGATGATGAGTTAAAAAGGTTTCTTCAAGTCATTGATGAGTTCTCTGAAATGCAAATTGACCAAAATAATGATGCTTTGCTAGAAGCTCCCAAGTCCCAGCTTAGAGATAAGATTGGCAAGAATAGCATAGTCCAGCTTCCTAGAAACCACATTCCTGAGGGTCTAATTCCTCTTGAGCGATTATTTGATCACAATGATGTGCCTTACAAAGCTGCCCATAAAGAAGATCAATTTGTTGTGTGTAAGCATAATATAGGAAGCCAAGATCAGCCCAAATTCATAAATTTGTCCGCTAATTTATCTGCTAATCAGAATGCAGAGTATTGCAAGTTAATGAGGTAGTTCGCTGATGTTTTCACTTGGGAGTACAACGATCTGAAAACATATGACAAAAATGTAATTCAGCATAAAATTCCTCTTGAAAAAGACACTATTCCTTTCAAACAGAAGCTGAGACCAATGAGTCCTTTGCTCCTTCCTCTGGTGGAGAAAGAAATTAAAAAATTGATGGCTGCTAGGATAATAGTGCCTCTCAGATATTCTAAATGGGTGGCGAATCTGGTTGTTGTGAGGAAGAAGAATGGAGAAATCAGACTGTGTGTTGATTTCAGGAATCTAAATAAGTGCTCAAAAAAAACAATTATCCGTTGCCAAAAATGGAGCATTTGTTGCAGCAAGTCTTAGGTGCCAAAGTAATGTCTTTTATAGATGGATTTTCAGGCTTTAATCAAATCGCCGTGCATCCAGATGATCAAGAAAAGACAACATTCACCACGCCTTGGGGCACGTTCATGTATGCAAAAATGCCATTTGGGCTCATGAATGTTGGAGCCACCTTTCAACGCGCTATGGATATTTCTTTTGTGGGTGAAAAGGATAAATTCGTGCTGATATATCTTGATGACATAACTGTTTACTCTGACAGCCATCATGATCATCTACAACATTTAAGAAAGGTGTTTTTGAAGTGCAGAAGATTTGGGATTTCACTCAATCCAAAAAAATCCCATTTCGCTTTGGAAGAAGGCAAACTGCTGGGGCATGTAGTGTCAGCTGCAGGTGTTCAAATCGACCCAGAAAGAGTCAAAGCAATTCAGGCCTTGGCTCTCCCTAGATCAAAGAAAGATATACAATCTTTTCTGGGCAAAATCAACTTTGTAAGGAGGTTCATTCCTAATTTTGCAGAGCTAGTCAAGCACATAACCTCCATGTTGAAAAAGGAAGCAGAGGTAAGATGGACTAATGCAGCAAGAAAATCTTTTGATTCCATTAAGAAGGCTATTATGCAAGCTCCTACTTTAATAAGCCCTGACTATAGCAAGGAGTTTCACTTTTTTTCATTTGCCTCCAAGGACACAATCACAGTTGTTCTGTTGCAGCAAGATCAAGCTGGTCAAGAGCATCCAGTGGCCTTTTTCAGCAAGAATTTAAGGGATGTTGAGCTAAGGTACGATATTATTGAAAAGCATGCTTATACTCTTATCAGATCTTTGAAGGCTTTCAGAGTTTACATCTTGCATTCCAAAATAGTTGCATATGTGCCTTCTGCTGCAATAAAAGATGTTTTAACGCAGCCCGACGTTGATGGAAAAAGAGCAAAGTGGATTGCAAAAATGATAGAATTCAACATAGAGCTAAAGCCCACCAAGTTGGTAAGGGGTCAGGGACTTGCGAAACTGTTGGCTGAAGAAAATTGCAGGTCTTTGGACATTGATTTCTTGTTCAATGTAGTAGAAAATGGTCAAATGGAAGAGCACGAAACAGCTGAAACGCAAAGAGGGCAGTCGGTGGCTGAGAACCTAGCTTCATGTAGTTGGTATGTGGCAATAATTAATTTCCTGCTAAAGCTAGAGGTTCCTTCAGAATTTTCTCAAAGTCAAGCAAGGACGTTAAAGCTCAAGGCGATGAAATATTGCATCAATGGTGGCTTGCTTTATTGGAGAGATCCATCTGGAGTGCTTTTAAGATGTCTAAACAAAGAACAATCAATGGAAGTTATGTGGCAGTTCCATGATAGCATGTGTGGAGGACATCATTATTGGAAAACTACAACCCAAAAGATTCTCAGAGCCGGGTACTAGTGGCCCTCTTTATTTTCTGATGCTTTTGCTTTTATTAAATCTTGTGACAGGTGCCAGAGATTTGAAGGTAAGCAGTAGTTGAAATCCCTGCCCCTAAAGCCAATAATTGAAAAAGGACCTTTTCAACAGTGGGGCTTGGATTTTATTGGTGAAATCAACCCACATTCCAGTGGCCAGCACAGGTGGATATTAGTGGCCACTGATTATTTTACAAAATGGATGGAATCAATCCCAACAAGGAAGGCAGATCATAATGTGGTAATGAATTTTTTATCAGAAAACATTTTCAGCAGATTCGGTTGCCCGCATAAGCTTATAACAAAAAATGGAACAGCCTTCAAGGCAAAAGAGTTGGTGGCAATGTGTGATTCAATGGGCATTAAACTTGTCCATTCCACCTCCTATTACCCCCAAGGGAATGGTGTAGCAGAATCCTCTAATAAAAGTCTGGTCAGGATTATTAAGAAGCTATTAGAGGGTAATAAGAAGAATTGGGATGCCAAGCTGAAGTATGCACTTTGGGTGGACAGAGTGATCGTTAAGAGATCTACAGGCTGCTCTCCCTTCAAGCTGGTATATGGTACTGATGTTGTTTTCCCTATTCAACTTACCCTCCCTGTGGTAGAGTTGCTCCAAACAGCGCAGAATGAAGAAGATGATATGGCAAATAGAATCACTGATCTAACAGAATTGTATCAGATTCGGGAACAACTGGTTAAAAAGCTACAGCACATCAGCAAAAGGTCAAGGAGGCTTTTGACAAGAAAGCAAAAAGAAACAATTTCCAAGATGGGGATTTGGTCATGAAATGGGATGCTTTTAAAGAAAAGAAAGGCAATCATGGGAAATTCGATGCTCTCTGGACAGGCCCATTCATTATTTCACAGATTCAAGGGCACAATACTTTGATACTGAAAAGTATGGAAGGAGAACCAATCTTTGATGGCCCAGTTAATGGGCGGTTTCTGAAAAACTATATGATTTAAGGTCTTTTGGCCTTAAAAAGCTGTAAATATTCTTCTTTTATCAGTTTTTAGTGTAGATGTAGTAGACCCCATGCCCAATGGAACACTAGGAATTTTGGCTAATTTGTTTTTTGCTGGAAAGGCATTGATCTGCAGGTTCTTGAGACCTCACAGGGAGGATCTCATCCCCAGAAGGAGCCAGTGTTAGCGCTGCTATGAAAAAGCATAAAAAATGGATTCAAACACTCTCAAAGGCTCCAAACACTTCCATAATCACGCCAAAGGAACCATTGATGCTGTCGAAATCCTCATTTTTGGGCTAAAAGTCTTCCACCGATCAAAAATTTGCAAAAGGAAAGCCCTTTGGAGGGCAAAAATATGCTATCAAAAGGCGCAATTGTTTTAAAATCATTTAAAAATTCAAAGAGCAGGCTTAAGGACCAGCCCAGATCGCATCGGAATTTCGCTATCGGGGCTACCAAAGTGGACAGGGCCTTCACATATGTTGTGTTCCGATCCGATGGGCTTGACCCGATGGCCATACAACACTCCATTTTATATCATTTCGGGTCCGCGACAGTATTGCTATCGGCAGGGGCTTTTACATAAGTTATGGTGCGAACACCGATGGGCCGGACCCGATATATGCACAGCGTTCCATTTCATAATTTTTCAAATCCGCGCCCTTCACATTTTCATTGTTTTTTTTTTATATATTTTCTTTGTATAAAAAGAATACAAGGGATGCCTGAGCAGCTGCCGATTGCGATTGTTTTCGGATCCGAAAGGACCCTAAAGGCACATATATATAATATATACTATATATATATATATATATATATATATGTCTCAAGTCCGCCAAAGCCATTTTCGTGGTTTTGCGGCAGTTTGTATATATTTGTCAAATGTTAAAGAACAAAGGAGGGCCTGTTTAAATAAGCACTGCAACCCGAAAGGCGACCCGATAGAAAAGATATATGTGTGCAAGCCTTTGATATTTAAAATAGCAAGGTGGGCGGTATTTCTAAGTGGCGCGAAGATGATTAATGCAAGCATGCAGTAGTACAGCACAGTAGGCAGCTGCCTTCAATCGACAGTATGGCCGAGGAGGAAGCAGGACACCGCTTATTTGATCAGAGCATTCAATGGTTATGGTTCCATTGGTATTTCACGCCATAAGAGGATTGTAGAGCAACAAAGAGGTCAAATCCATTTTCAGCACAACCGGATTTGTATCAGCAGCCCATTCCTGAATATAAATATGGTTGATGGTCATTTATGGGCTCCTCCACGCATGGTTTGACAGAGATGATTTGTATTGTAACACTATATATACTCAAAAAAAAAATGTAATAGGGGATGAATGTTTGATGAATGAGAGCTTATTGTAGCCTTTTAACTTCTGGAGACTGCTAATACCATGAGACCTGCAACTTCTAGTCTTGGTTTCCATTAATACAAGCTTCTTTTGCTATCACCTGCTTGCTTTCCACTTCTTCTATGTTCTATGTTGTGCCTGCTTGCATTTATTTGATGTACTGTGGATTTTTAATATCAGAGGGGCTGTCATCCCACCTCTATGTTAAAGTTTAGTGGTTCATTGAAAATTGTTTGCAGGTTGCTGTTGTTCTAATAACAGAGAGCTGTCATCCTCACTATCTATTGAATAATAGTCTTGCAGATTCTTTAACTGGTTGTGGCTGGGCCATCATAGAGCTCTGTGCGTCTGCTGGTGCAATCAGTCTTCTCCATTATCACTTTTGCCTTAAACTGTGAGTAGTTGGTGGTTGAAAGCCTTGTAGTTTTGGGGTCTTCACCCATGTCTGGGGTAAATGATAGTAGGAGTGGTTATCTGGCTTAAATGTGCTGCACATCTCCCATTTATCCATCATTTTATCCAACAGAACTGTTGAATTTTTAATGTTCTCGAGCATCACTGATTTACAACCCAGGTGAGTTTCTTGGGGTGATAACAGGTCCATTCGTGGTCAATACTAGAGCTACTCTCAAATAGGTGGAGGAATTACTCAAACATATGATTTTTTTTCTTCAGGGATACGTTTGGACTTATGATCCCTATCTAATTATAATAGAAAGAAGGATTAAACAAGATTATGCACCTTATGTTCATGTGGATAGATCAAATATTGAAAAGTTATCCAACATGGATACTTGGGTAGTAGAGAAAACCCAAAGTATGGGGCAACTTTTAGAGGGTGAAAAATCATCCTATCCACTAGTTTTAGAAACACATCAATCAAAAGAAAAGAATCTAAAGAGAACTTTTACTTGAAGCCTCCAAACTATTTATGAAACATAGGAAGAATATCAACACTTTGGGAAAATACAAAGGACAAAAGAAGAGGGAGAAACAAAATATCTATACAGACCTAGAAGATACAACCTTAATGCAAGGGCTAATCAAGTCACAATATATATATATATATAATATATATATATATATATATATAACTCCTGAGTTGGAGGCAGTACTTAAGCAAAAGGAGCAACTATTGTTTGTAATCATTGAATTGAATAAAAAGGTGGAGAATTATGACAAACAAATTATTATTTTTTTATCAAAAGAATGAAGTGAACATATTTGTCCATCATCTTCTTCAACACCATCACCAATTGTTGATCCCAATGAGAAAATGGCTAAAATGACGTCTTCTTTAGGCTTAAAGGATGTAGAAATTGAAAATATTAGAAAGATAATTTCAGTAAAAAATGAAGAAATTGGAAATCTAAAGGAGCAAGTAGATGATAAGAATGCTACCATAAATACTAATCAAGAGCTAAAAGCCATAGCTCAGTAACAAAAATAGCAACTACATAATGAATTGTTAGGCATAGTAGCCTTGAATGAAGCAAGGCAAATTATATGGGCATAAATTATTATTGAAATTTTGGACCCCCCCCGCCCTCATGCTATTGGGAAGCGACCGAAGGGGGGCCTAAAATCTTCCTCCACCGTTGATTTGGCAGGGTGAATCATATCCGTTGAAAAGTGCCCGACGGTTATTTGGTGTTGATTTGACATTTTGTCGCTTGTGCCCATATGACAAAATCATATGTTATGACTATTTGCAAAGCGATCAAGTATTAAACAACAAGTAAACCCTAATTAAGGAATTTAAGCACTATTTTTAAACTAAGTAACAAGTTTCAAAGGTGCACTTGAATTGGCAACCTTAATTTTATTTTCTAAAGAAAATATTTTATTTTGTTGCTTATCTAACATTTTATCATTTGTCTTCCTTTTTTAGAGCAATTACCCTATCAATTTTTTATGATATGGACCTGAAATAATAATAAATCATAACATTTTTATTTTAAATTTTGTTTTTGGTCCATATTCTAACTTGTCATTTTTCTGTGGCATTTTGTTTTTTTCAACTAATGGCTAACTTATCAAAAATAAAAAGAGCTACAACATCGACTCCAACTGGGGATTTCTTTCTCCTGTAGAATGCAAAGAACTTGCATATCCATGTGCCTTATCCTCGGGCTCTAGAGTCTTTGCTGTAAAAATCATACTGATAGTTTGAAAAGGTAAAATAAAACTGTACTTATTACAATGATGGTAGTAGAATCTATTTCAAACTTCTCAATATTGAATATAATGCTTCAGAAATCTTCCATTAACATGAAATATGGAATATTGTCCCTCTAGATTTTGTAACACAAAAGTGTTGCTCCCTTTTACTTCAGCAATAGCTAGAGGTCCGAACCATAGGTTGTCAAAATTTCCATGTTTTCCTTTATCTTCTCTTTTGGAATCCCGTCCTAGAACTAAATCTCCCTCCTTGAAGTCCCTTTCCCTGGCTCTTCTATCAAACAGGCTCTTCAATTTATTATGACATTTTTTCAATTTGTATTGGACTTCATCTCTGTTCTCATTTAGTTAAATGATTTGATTTATCTTCCTTGAAAAATTATTAGGTTCATTAGTTGAATCCTACAGAACAGGGAAAGCCAAGTCGGTAGGGAAAATTGCATCTTTCCCATAAACTAACTGAAAAGAAGACTTTCCAGTAGATGTATTTGGAGTAATCATGTTTTCTCAGACTGCATAAATTAGGTGACTGTCCCAACTCTTCTTATGATATGCCAACGTTTTCTTGATAACCTTTACCAGACTTTTATTAGACGATTCTGCAAGACCATTGCCTTGAGGATAATATAGAGTTGAATGGTGTAACAAAATCTGATATTTCTGGCAAAAATCAATCATTTTAATACTGGAAAATGTTGTGACATTGTTAGTAACAATCTGTTGTGGGCAACCAAACCTGGGTAAAATGTTTCTTCAATGAATTTGATCACTACTGCATCAGTAGCATTTCTTACTGGAATTGCTTCCACCCATTTAGTAAAGTAAAACAAGGATATACATGTATTAATATACTATATATATCAAGATTTTCATAGTTCTTTGTTTCCCCTTTCTGTTAAGCTCCCACATGATACAACCAGAATGAGTCTTCCCCCCTTTAAAGCACTCAGGTTTTTGCCTGGTTGAGCCAAACTTGCTATATTTAGCGGTAGAGCAACCTAACAACACCTATCCAGAAGAGAAACTGCATAGATATCTAAATCTAAGAAAAATGGAGGATTTGCATAGGATATTGATGCATAGATGAACACACCTCAAACTTTCAATTGGGTCTGAATGAAATCTCTAAGTATCATATGAAAAGCATCAAATGTTGAACATAAAGCAATGAAATTTAATATAGATTGGAAATTTCATTTAGCCTCAATTTAAAATCGAAGATGTATTTTGTAATAGATTGTAAATTTAGAAAACAACCAATGCTCGAATGAACATGGTTTTTTCTCTTCGCAAAGTGAAATTTGTCTGCACAAACATTTGCTAATAGTTGTAAAGAGACACAACTACTTTACGCTCTAGGGAGAGCATTTATTTGGTTAACTTTTAAACTATTTCCGATTTAGAACTTTTGCAGATATAGCTATACGAAAGAATAGTTTCGTAGAGCTAATTAACTGATCAAAGGTTGCGCTCTCAGATAGTAAGGATTTGAGAAAAAAGTTTTCATTATCTGCAATGAAGAATGTGCCGAAGACAAAGTATGGCCAGGAGAATGGAGGTGCAAAAGCGACACATATTTCTAATACATTTATTTTTTCATTTGTGCAATATAGCACGAGAAAAAAGGATAACCAAAGATGATACATTAGTAGGCAAGGCAACACAATGTAAATTTACAACACATCCCTAGATAGATCATTATTTAGATAAAATGTTATCTAGATTTTTAATCATCCCAATTGTTATCTAGATAGGCTGTTATCTAGAATTTTAATCTTCCCAATGCTTTTGATGCAATATTGATGGATTATAGCCAGGGGGAGTGGAAGTAAGTAATATAAGGCAACTTGTGTCCAAATACAAAGGAATTACCATAATTTCTATAGTAATGACAATTGAATTGAAAGAAAAAAACCAACGTAGTTCCGAAATCACATGGTGACAACGAAACAAATAGTACACCAACATCCATTTCGAATTTGAGTATCAGAATGATATGACTGAAAAATGTTGCACTTGCATGAATTGGTATCAATTTCACATGTGGCACATGTATGCTATCCTTTTCGATCTAAATTAAAAAATATTTCACACACTTTCCATGCATAAGTGTATTGATCTAGATTTGCAAAGACTAATGATAAAGCCAATGTAATGATTGTCTATAAAAAATGGAATATCATGTGAATCTTCTAGAGCTATAAAACATCATCTAACATAACTAACCTAACTAAATAATCGATAGGTCAACATAATAGAACAATCCACAATTGCAACAAGAAAAGAAGCGGAACAATCACACTAGTAATAGATAAATCCATGCTATTAATTAGAGAAAAGTTAAAGGAATGGATACAATGAAGAAGTGCCTATATTGTTTACCAATGTGCTATGATCCAATCACACCAGGAGGCTCCGAAGAGAAGCCCTACGATTACCAGGAGGCCCTATTCGATCATAATGTTTCATGCCGACAATATGGGAAAATGATGGACTACGAATGTACCGTAAATCTTGTTGGATGACAAAATGAACAATTTGATAAACTCATTATTAATGGTGATACCATATGCCCATATTCTCAACACATAACATTATAATCAATAAAATGAACAATTTGGTCAATGATCCATCACATTGACTAAATGGAAGTAAGTTTTATGAAATTGAACCTTATTAATGATTAATAATTTCTATGTTATTTAAAACGAAATAGTGATGCTTCTTATTTAATGTTTATTAAATTCCTTATCACAATAAATTAATGTTACTTATTTAAAAGAAAATAGTAATGTTTATTATACTTTCTATATCCATAATGAAACCTCTCAGCACATTGAAATATATCCATAAGAAAATTTTCGCATAAGCACAAATGTCAACAAACACCTCTCGTTGACTAAGTGCGATTTACGCAATTCAACAAAATCAACTTCTTCTGCACTAAAGACTTTGCTAATCAATTGATTAAAGGTTGTACTCTTCACATAGTGAAAGCTTTGTTTATGGTTATCTTTGTGTAAATATGCATATGTGCATAACTGTGGAGGAATTCCATTATGTGGAGGAAGCTTTGAAGCTTTCATCATGCAGACCTCCGCACTCCGAACAATTACAAACCTTCTACATAATTCATGCATGCTTACAACCATAAACAAGTTTCTTATTCACAAAATTACAAAAACTACTTTTGTTCATGTCGACACCTATAAACAATGTTTGTCCTCACTACTATTTTATTAGCTAACTCTAGGAGGAATTGTGGAAGTGCGGACAATAGTGATTTTTTGAACCCTGAAAAATTAACTTCTTTTTCACTAAAGACTTCGCTAATTAATTGATTAAAGATTGTGTTGTCACAATAAAATCTCTCTACTTCTGTATGATTTTTATTTATGCACAGTTCTTCTTCATTATTATTATAGATTATTGGTAATATTTTAACTCTAAATATTGCTAACTAATTTACTAAACATTGTGCCAAGAGTAGAGAAAACTCCACAGAATGAGGTCTCTTCAAAGCACAAAAACTGAATCGAAACTTTTATTGTAGAAAACGCAAACTTGAAAAGCCTTACCTTAATATATCTATTTATTAAGAAAATTTGTATATATGTAATAGGCAAATGTGAAATACCATTACATTACAGATTAAAGTTATAAATTTCCCTTTGCACCTTCATTCTCTCGCACATATCTCGTTCTACACACATCCTTCATTCCACACAACTAAATATGTAAAAAATTTAAATGGATAATAATTTATAATTAATTTTTCATGTACGCCCTCGTTCTCGCTCACATTACCCATCTTCCACAAAGTAAAAGCTACATAGAAGGAAAGATTCACAAAGGGAAACATAGTAATACTAATTCAAAGTTAAATTAATTATGTGTTGATGACATAAATTTCATTTTGCATCCTTGTTTTCTTGCACATACGTCGTCCTCAGCACATCCTTCGAGCAATGAACATTTACATTGTGTAGAGTCAAAGCCAACATTAACGATAAAGACAAAGGCTTAAAATCAAGGAAAGTTAAATCGATGGTATATTTACGTTGTTGGAGCGACTTTGCAAACATAGAGTCAAGGATTAGAACCGTAATTTGCTAATTTTACTAGCAAGTGTGACACAGATTGAAGTTTATGGAGCACAATTCTAGAGTTGCAGAGCAAGAGCTCAATACTTATTTAGTTAAAATGGTTGGTGCTTCGGAATTTCTCGTCGATTTGGTCTCAAAGAGTGCTAAAATGATTCATCTAAAGCATGAGTTCAGTTCGACCTTTTAAATTAAAAAATTGCAATATTGAAATTGAAGCTGGAGCAACTGAAAATGGAAAATGAAATGTTCATTTTTGTGTGTGGATAATTTGGCTCAGGCAGAGGACGTCGATGTTGAGGAGGACGCTAATGAAATAGATGATGATATCATGGCCATTGATGAAGATGCCTCCCCCCACCCTTCTCAGCTTGAGCCATAAGTTAATGAAGCCCACGTCGCTTCTATTATTGAGGATATGTAGTAATTTATGTTAGTTTTTGTTTTTCATTAATAGAGAAAATCAGTTTAGAATAACTTATATAGCCCAATTGTGAACTGTGTCAATCCTTCGATTTTGGGGACATTAGAACAAGATATTTTGGCTAGATTAAAAAATAAAACATTTAATTTCCATGTATGAAATTTATTTATATTGCTCTATTTAATTCACTTCCTATAGCCTACATCAAAGTAAATCGTTGTTGATTTAACTATTGTTTTTCTCTCAGTAGCTTAATTTCAAAATATTCCCGCAACTTTTTTTGTAAGTCAGATATGTATATTATAAAACAAAATATGTTACATAAAGTCTGCCGAAACAAAACGAAACCTTAGTTGGACCATTTAAACCGTGCTGACAGCCAGCCCTGGGCTTTCAAAACTGAGCTGCACACCACGCAGGGCGGCTTACTCTTGAAACAATTACTAATTGCCACAACACTATCAAAACTTGGACAGAGACAGAGTAACATCACTATCTTGCATAAGGCCGAAGCCATGACAGAAAACAAAGTAAGCAGAGTAGCAAAACTAACTGGCATAAAGCCAAAGCCGTAACAGAAGAAACAAGATAGATTTAAAGAAGAAACTAAGGAAACCCGCCAGTGCGCGGAGCCACCAATTCGACTGACTGTGTCTAAGCCCACGTCCAGAACATGCTTGTCGACTCTGGCCTACATATCTTGAATGGATTGGAATTCCTGAGCTTCCTTCATCTTTTTCTCCTGCATAAGGGGGTCCGGACTCAGAGTTTTCCGAAGAAGCCTGATGAGCAGAGTCAATTTCTTGTTGAAAATTTCCACAACCTCCTGCACTGTGGTGATTCTTCGATCCAACGATTCATGGATTTCATGAAATTATGCTGACTGATCCTCTGAAGTGGAGTTCCCCTTCCCAGAATGCTACTTCCCTTCTTCCTTTCAATCCAGGGCTTTCGCAAGGAGGGTTTTGATTCTCCAGCTCTCCGCTTTAGTCCAAACATACTGAGTGGCTCTTTTGGAAGGAGTACCCGGGTCATGTAACCAGTCAACCTCCTCCGTAATGATTCCCTCCTGTCGCTGCGCTTCTTCCTCTTTCACAGAAGCTTCCAATTCCGCTATCTTGCGTTTGCTCCTTGTTGTTGCTCTGGTCTCATACATTTTCTGCGCGGTTCGTAGTTCGTGGTGGGCCGCCAAACATCTACAACTCCCCGCTTCCATCCTATTCCCTATAATCTTATCACTGTGATCACTTCTACAAACAGAAAGGTGGTGGTCTCTTGCAGAGCTTTGAAACGAGGTAGAGGAGCTCGAGCCACGACTCTCCGTTAAATAGCTTTTTTTCATGGAGTTTCCCATAATGATCTCTCCCCTTCGATGCAGAGTGGAGGTACTTTTGTTATTAATTCGAAAGATGTTCGCACAAATCACATATCTTCTCCCTGACCTAGCATAAATTTTGCTAAGTGCCTTCCCATCAAGGTTGAGCTAGCTGTCCCTTCCTTGCAAACGGACTCTACGGAATCTCTCGTGGCATGAACCATATTGATAGTTTCCATGTTTGGCTTTCTCTTGCCATAATGACCACCGCCACATCTGTCTAGTCATCCAACTCCCGTGATAATAACCCAAGCTGTTACCGGAAACGCCAGGTATACGGTGCCGGAAAAAGAAACCGTTGCCGGTCAAGCCCGGTCGGTTTCGTTGAGATCTTGTTGTGCTAGCTGTGCACATCTCGCCTTCAGGTGCGGGCAGTCCACCTCCTCCCAACAGCTGTCCCACCCCCTGTCCTGATTGTCCATGCCACAATTCGCTAGGTAGTCCGCCAGCCCGTTCGCCTTACGTCTTACCGCATGAAAAACTAATCCTTTCATTCCAGCCATTAGTTCTGCAATATTTTCCGTAACCTTGGCTATCCGCCAATGTTTTGTGGCTTTGTTCGCCTTAGTGCCTCCCTGAATTCTCTTAGCTGTTGATATGACCAGTGATGAATCCCCTTCCACAATTACATTGCAGAGGCGTAGGGATTTTAAAATTCTCAGACCATGCTCAAGTGCTGCAAATTTCGTCTCATTATTTGTGCTTTCCCCAAGCGCTCTGTAATATATGTGTAGAATTTCTCCATGCTGGTTACGTAATGCACCTCTAATTCCTGCCATGCCGGGATTGCCTCTCGAGGCCCCGTCAAAATTCAGCTTCAATCCTCCTTCCGGCGGACGCTGCCATTTGTCGATCTATGAGGATGGTTGCGTTCTGTGTCTCGAAGCTGTGATGCTGCTGGTGGCTTCCAGACGAAAGCATTTCAAAATGCGTAAGTCTTGAGTTGACGGTTTCTTGTTACGTTCCTATCTACATTTCGTTTGAATTAACTGTTGAATGTTAGTTATTATATTGTCTTTAGATAACTCTATGTTCCTGTGTTCGTCTTGAAATATTCTACGGTTACGTTCCTTCCAAATAGACCATAGTAAGAACCCTGGAACAGATTTCCATATGCTGTTGACTCTTTGAATGTTGGAGAAGTCTTTTTTCCAGTTCAGTATGGTTCGATGAATGGATTCTTTGTCTCGGTCAGAACTACTGAGAATTCCTTCCATCCAGCTCCATAACTGATTTTCCCATTCAAAAGCATTGAACAGGTGGTTTATAGATTCCTCCTCGACGAGGCACATAGGGCATCTTGAGGGTCCCCTGAAACCTTTCTTGCACAAGTTGTCCCAAGTTAAAGTCTTGTTTCTCATTAGAAGCCAAAGGAAGGTCCTGATTTTCGGCCAGAGTAGGCTGTCCCAAACTTTGCTGCACCAGGGCACGACTTCTACCTGTTCTTCCTTTTCTATTATGTCCCTAGCTTCTTTTAATGAGAAATTACCATTACCTTTCAAACCCCATCTTAGATTATCATCCTCTTCAGTTTTCCGAATCTTTCTTTTGAGGATTCTCTCATTGAGTTGCTGAAAGCTTTCGTTGTTCTCCTCTGTATTCCTAGGATTTAAATTAATCCAGTCCCTCCAAATCGGATCCCTACTGCTTTGAGTCCAATATTTATTAACTCTGTGTCTTCCCTCATTTTGACTTATTCGCTTGAGGGTAGATAGCTCTGGGGTGTCCAGTTTAGGGAACCGCTGCCATGCATCTTCCCAGAACATGGCCAACCTTCCATTGCGAATCTCCCAAAAGTTGTGCTCCTGTACTAAGCTCCTGTTATTCCTGGCATGGTTCCATATTGACGATCCTTCCAGGACTTCCTGTAGTCTTATGAGGTCCCGAGTATCACAGTCTGGAGTGTATTTTTCCTTCCAGTGACTCGCCCAAGGTAAATTGGGTTCTTTAATCCATTTCCACCATATCTTAGCTCCACAGGTTCTATTAATCACCCAAGGATCTGCTAAGTTCAGTCCCCCCATAGATTTTGGCTGGCATAGCTTATTCCATGCCACCAAAGCCCACTTCTTCTTATCCCCATTCCCATTCCATAAAAAGGATCTCTGTATGTTTCTCATTTGTTGCAGAATGCCCTTGGGGGCTGGAAGCATAGAAAGTAGATATTGCGGAATTGCCTGCAGAACAACCTTGGTTACGATAAGTCTACCCGCTAGGTTGAGGGCTCTGTTCGTCCAATGCGAGCATTTTTTCTTCATGTTGGCTAGGACTTTCTCCCAGTGATTTTTCTGCCAAGGTTTCAGAGCCAGAGGAGCCCCTAGATATTTCGAAGGCAGGGAACCAATCCTGAATCCAAGAAGCTGGGACAAGTGATCTTGAACTGCCGGATGAGTGCTGAAAAAGAAAATTGTGGACTTAGAAAAATTAATCTCCATGCCAGAAGCTTGGCTAAAGAGATCAAGGATACCCTTGTAAGCCACAACCTCCTTCATCGTGGGGGTACCATGTAACATGGTATCGTCCACGAACTGCTGATGTGTGGTGGCTGGTAGCGATCTTATCGGTTGTAGACCTTTTATAGATCCTTCTGCTTTCTTCTTGGCTATAATTCTGCTTAGTCCTTCCATTAGGATTACAAATAGGAAAGGGGATAGGGGATCCCCTTGCCTTATTCCCCGCGAAGGATTGAAAGGAGCAGATGGAGCACCATTGACAAGGATTGAATATCTTGGAGATTTGATGAGAGCAGGTATCCACTTGATCCAGGTCCTGCAGAAACCAAATGCATCCAAAACAGCTTCAAGGTATCTCCAGCTTACTTTGTCATAAGCTTTTGATAAATCCAATTGCATTAGCATTCCTGCTTCTTTTCTCGAATGAAGCGAGTGAATCATCTCCTGCGCTAACAAAATGTTGTCTAGAATTTGTCTACCCTCAACGTAGCCTGATTGCTCTTCCGAGATGATACCAGGAAGAATCGACTTTAGTTTATTGGCTATGACTTTTGAAATAATTTTATAGATAACATTACATAGGGCAATAGGTATAATTTTATCAGGTGTCTTTGCTTCTTCAACCTTAGGAATGAGCGCTAGAAAGGTGGAGTTGATGGATTTTAGAATGGTTCCTGAGCATCTGGAATCCTCAACTACCTCCCAGACCTCCTGCTTGACAGTGTTCCAACAGGCCTTGTAGAAATTGATGGTGAATCCATCTGGACCTGGAGCTTTATCATTAGGCATGCTCCTGATTGCCTCCTCCACCTCCTCCATAGAGATTTCCCTGCAAAGGGCCCAATTCTGATCTGAGGTAATAGACTTAGGAATGGATGTTGTAAGTTCCTTGATGGCCTCCTCTCTGTTTATAGGCGGTTCTTGTGCAATTGAGTTGAAGTTATCCGAAAGCAGAGAAGATATGTCATTGTGATTCTTTAATATCTCCCATGCATTGTTTTTCAGCTCGAGAATCCTGTTAGCACTTCTATGGTCTAGAGCCGACCTGTGAAAAAAATTTGTATTCTGCTCCCTCTCTCTTAACCACTGGACTCTAGATTTCTGTTTCCAAAGTATCTCTTCTTGTATGCACCTTTTGTGCCACTGCTGTGAAAGAAATTTTTCCTGCTCAATCGCTTCGACACTGTGGTTGCCTGCTGCTCCATTTCTGTGAATCTGTTCCAGTTTGTTCTCTAGAATGGCTTTCTCCTGGAATATATTTCCAAAAACCGTTTTGTTCCAATCTTTTATCTTTTCTTTAGTTGCTTTCAGCCTCTTTTGTAGATTAAACATTTTGGAGCCTCTCACCTCCAAAGGTTCAGACCACCATTTCTCTACCATCTCGAGGAAGTTAGGGTGGTCTAACCAAAATTTTTCAAATCTGAATGGTTTATTCCTTGGGGTACCCTGAAATTCAACAATAAGCGAAATTGGCCAATGATCCGACCCACCACTGGGAAGGATATCTGATTCTGCTGTTATACCATCCATTATAATGCTTTCTGAGATTAAAAATCTATCCAAGCGAGAAGCTATCAACCTTTCTCCCCCCCTTCTGTTGTTCCAGGTAAACATGCCACTCTTGGGGTGTATGTCTACCATTTTGACAGTTTCAATAAAATCTATGAAGGCTTCCGCATCCCTATTAAGTTTCCTGAGACCCCCTTTTTTTCCAGAAGGGTGGTTATCATATTGAAATCACCCCCCAATATACACTTAGACCTTGGATGTCTATCAATAAGTCTGGTTAATGAATTTAAAAAATTTATTTTGTCTTCTAATTTCTGAGGACTATAAATATTGATACAAAGGAAAGATCCAGAGTTACCTATGGGTTGAAAATCCACCACTATGAAGTGCTTGTTCGCCTCAGCTGATAACATCTGGATTTCCTTTGTGTCCCAAATGGTTGCAAGGCCACCTTCTCGTCCCTGGCTCTCAATCTCTAAAACTTCTATATTTCTCCCAAGCTTCCTACAAAGATTGTTGATACTAGAGCTGCTACATTTAGTTTCTTGTAAGAACATAATTTCTGGTCTGTATTTCTGGATTTTCCGCTTTAAGATTTTGTGTTTTGCCTGGCTGTTAAGCCCTCTTGCATTCCATGAGATGATCTTCATGTTTAACTGATTTTCATTGGAAGGACTGGAAAGCGCTAAGCGCCTTCATCTTCCCTAAGTTTATCATTATCATGCCCAGCTCCTGTAGAACTTCACCACTAGTTCTACGACCTCTTCTTTTATTTTGCTTTGAACTAGATGATTTCCATAAAAGACTTTTCGAATCTAAGCTATTGCCTTTTACTACACCTAGCTTCCTATTCTGCTTTTCTAATTCTGCTTTTTGCCTTGCTATGAACAGGTCGTTTACCTTCCTGATTTCTTCTTCCGATGCATTCTCTATTCCTCGGGCCTTCCAGTTCTCAGCAATTACTGGTAGGTTCATCCCCTCCCTCGCTAGCGCCTCTTCCCATTCTTGATCCTCACTTCCACCATCACTGGTGAGCATGTCAGTTTCTTCTTCTGTCTCCTCTGTTCTCTCCTACATTTGAACTTCATTGTTGAGGTCCCCTTCATCCGTTCCTTCCCTGGTTGGTTCTTCCTTTTCCTCGTGCTCTGCATCTGATGTTAGGGTTTTGTGCTTGTCCTCCGAATCTGTTTCAGGATCTAAGATCACAAAAGAGTTGTTGTGGTTGTTCCTATCTGTATTCCCTTTGATATTCTTCCTTCTATTAGCTCTCTGTCTAGACTTAGGTTTTATGAAGGTTTCTTTGTCTTTGTTGGCTTGTGCTGTTTCGGTCTCTACTTCCTTCCTAATCATAGGGCAGTCTCTCATCAAATGCCCATGTTCATGACATTTGCGGCACCGGAAGGGAATCTGCTCAGAGTCTATAGCTTGAAAGTAGTCCTCGTCCCTGTATTCCAGCCAGAGCCCCTCATGCAATGCCTTGGAAATGTCCATTTCAACACATATTCTGGCGTAAGAAGTATATCTCTTTTGTAAGGTTGCTTCAGAGGCCTTGACAAATGTTCCCAACTAGTCACCGATTTCTTTCAAGGCATTCAGACCCCAATAGTCTATTGGGAGAGAGAACAAACGAATCCAGACTGGGAATTGAGTGAAATATTCTTTCTCTGGGGTGAAGTTTGGTTTCCATGGTTGCATGTACAGACCAGCTGAAGCCAAAAAGTATGGACCACCCTCAAAAATTCTATCCTTGTCTTCTGGGTTGGAGAAAACAACTGTGAAGAAACCCTTGGCTCCCAAATGAAGCTTAACATCCCCCCTCGGCTTCCATTGTTGTCTAATCCAATGGCAAATAGTCCTTTCAGATGGCCATATGCCCATAAATTTGCAGATGATAGCCCGTTCTGCCATGTGCTCTCGGTATGCCTGAATCTCTGGGTCAGTTATAACTACCCTTAGGTTATTGGTCTTTTTTGGTTTGCAGACCCCATTTGATGAAGCGTATTTATTGGGGCTTGTGCTTGGCTCCCCCTCCTTTTCTGGCTTTCCTTGCCTATTATCTGTTTGCTCCCTGTCTTCTTCATCTTGTCGTGCCTCATTTTCTGATGATTTAATTATTGAGGTGATTTTGTCTTTAGTTCTTGTCAGGCTTTCACCCACTATGCCTTTGCCTTCCGTTGTTCTGTCTGGCTTGTCAGTTTCCCCTTGTATTTTCTCCTTATTCCTTCTCCCGTTCTGCTTGTTATTGTCAAGCCCAGAAATCCTGACTCCTTCCTTCTTATTTTGCCTTTGGTTCTGCATGATTATCTGTTTGAAAGTAGGGGCCCCATTGGACCCCTCTGCCCCCATTCGGTCGGTCAGCTCTTGACCTTTGCGATACAGTGTTGCGAAACGAGAGATTACCACTTCCAGCCCTGCAATGGTATCAACACATTGGAAAATCTAGTTCTGTCCTTGACCACTGACTACAGCAGAAGGTTCAGGCCTGTCGTTACTGCAAGTGCAGAGGGACAGAGCCTGCGCTTGTCACAGGTGCTCAAACCCTAGTGGCCGCCATCGATCCTGCGCTCCTCTCTTAATGCATATTTCTCAAAACTCAAATATTCCCGCAACTTAATTTGCAAAGCTATCTATTTTCCTTTCCGGCTAATGTAAGCATTTATTCAGGAAATCAACATAGATACCCCATCTTTTGCATTAAAAAACCTCCACACAATGAAACATAATAATATTCATTCACACATCCTTTAGTCCAAAAAGATTCACAGCTCTATAAAATCACGACTCTACACAACTGCTTTGGTTAGCAGTAGAGGCAATGACTATATTGTTAATGCATAATACATTTCCCTATCATAATAATAGATTAACATTAATAGTTTACCATTAATTTCACTATTCACCCCCCATTCTCTCGAAAATACCGCGTCCTAATTTTGTCCCTACCAAATAAAGTTCCCAATATAAAATCTCAATGCAGTAAAAGCTCCACACAATGAAACATAGTAATATTAATTATTATGTTCTCCCACACATACCTCGTTCTCCCGCACATACCCTGTTTTTCAGATTTTTTATCATCCCGATGTCTGTCCTCTGATAAATAGAAAAGTTGTATACTTTTAATATAACACAAATAAATATATGTGGGACTGCAAAGAAAGTCCACTATGCGAAAAAATCTCACATATTAACATTAATAGTTTAAAATTATTTTCCCTATTCACCAACCATTCTCCCGCACAAACCCTGTCCTCAACACAGTAAAAGATCTGCATAACGAAACATCACAATATTGATTATCATGTTCTCTCACACATACCCCGTCCTCTACAAAGTTTCATTTCTCTAAAATCATAGCTCTACACAATTGCTCTCCCACACATACTTCATCCTTTGCATAAGGAAAAATTTTAACATCAATTTCATCCTTGCCGAATAAAGTTCCCTATGCACCCTTGTTCTCCCACACATACTGCATCCTGCACATAGAAAACGCTCTGTGCAAGGAAAGCTTTTAACATTAATTTTGTCTTTGCCAAATAAAGTTCCTTCTGCATCCCCATTCTCCTACACATACCTCATCCTTCAAAAACATTCATATCTCTATAAAATCACATCTCTTGCAGATTTGTTCAACGCATCCCCCCCCGCCCCCCACCACAAATCCTTTGCAAAGGGCTTGCAAACGCACATCAATTCTAACACAATTGGAAAAACCAATAACAAAATGTCTCAACACTCATGAAAATCACAACCCGTTCTCCATGTTGCTAGGTTTACCTCCACAAAGATTCATAGCTCTATAAAATCAGATCTCTATGCAATTGCTCTCCCACACATACCCCGTCCTTGCACATTTGAAATTTGTTCAAAGCATGATATAAGATATATGATGTGGAAATTTGTAATAGTAATAGTCATCCCCGCACTAAGAAATATTAACTGGAGATTTGTTTAGCCCTCCCTGCATATGTAAAAGACCTACAACCGCATCAGTTTTGTCATCATTGGGAAGAGAAGTACCATAACAATGTTAGTGTTAGAGCACTCATCGACAAAATGACCACTCAGAAAATCTGTTTTTTTTTTTAAATCAATTGTCAGGTACTGACAAATACCAAAAATAAAATGCTCTCCTCCAGGGGAATTATGTCCCATCGAAAGTTGCTAGGCCAATCGAAAATTAGAAATAAGATGTCGAGAAATTTAGAAAATTATTTTTGAATTTATGAAAAATAGAAATATTCAGCCTTTTCCCGAAACTTTGGTTAAAATTGCAAAAAAAACAAAATAACGCATGGTCAATGCATTTTGACCACAAGGTGAATGCTATACTCCTTAGCGAGGCAGGAACTAATAAATTTAATCAACATATATTCGATATGGGTGGATTTTATTTAGTATTTATGAATGATTTTTGTTATGGGTGGATTTTCTATACTATTTATGAATGCTCTTTGGATTCTACATTGCATATTAACACACATATGCACATGTTTATTATGGTATTTAATTTATCAAATTTTAAACTTACTCTTGTTAAATTGCATTAAGCATTATTCACCTTCACATCTATAGTTGTCGAATGTCTTAGTTTTATTGTCTTCCATGTCAAAGGTGCTTAATATCACCTAACACCACTTTAATCATTTTCATTATTTTTTTATATGGGGGAATATAAATTGTAGTAACTTGTAACTGTTAATTTGGTTATGGTGTTATGTTATTAGAAGCATATTTATGTCATAAAAATATTTAGGACTTGCAATTAGCCTCATTTACATTCATATGATAAATTTTCATGTCACTACAAGTCTATCAACTCATTATCTATGACTAAATGACACCCTTGTAAACTAACAAACTCAAATGATTAAGTTCAAACATAATGAAGGAACACAACCACTTGGAAGGAGACGCCTCACAAGGCTACCATAAATGTTGATTTTAAAAATAAGACATTATAGTTTACCAAAGTTATACTAGTTCATAAAGTTTAATGAAATCCAACAAGAGTAGACCTAAGAAAATGCATTCTAATTGGCTAAAGTTGATTTCCCCTATCATTAATTTGGTAGAGAAATGATAGGAATAATGTCCAATCCAAGGACAGAAAGGAAGAGGGAGTAATGTGAAAGACTTCATTATATGGATGTCCAAACAACTTGTGAAATAATAAAGAAGATTTCCACAATTTACATGAAACGAAAGGAAGAAAGAGAATCTAAACAAAAAAAACAATTTGTCATAAAGATAAAAGGAAAAATCCAAGAAAAAAAAATAAGTTATCCATTTTTTA
>APFE030137767.1:2483-14162 GCA_000404065.3 Pinus taeda
AAGCAGTTAGAATTCCATGCAACTGTGACATTTTAAGGTCTTGAAGCTTTTCCTTTTCTTCTATAGCAGAAACTTTAGATTCAAACCTAGGGAACAAGGATCTTATAACTTTTTCAACTACAACAGCCTCCTTTACTTCTTCACCAAAATTTTTCATACAATTTACAATCTCATCTACACGAAGAAAATAGTTAGCCACACTTTCATCATTATACATTCTGAGATTTTCATACTGAATTCTGAGAGTTTGGAGTTTTTCCCTTTTTACCTGTTCATCTCCCTCATAGCTCAGAACAATCTTGTCCCATATTTCTTTACCTAATTTATACTGCATGACTTTGACAAATTCAGATTGTGATAGTCATCCCAATAGAGTATTGACCGCCTTTGCATTCGTTTCATAATTCTTCTTTTCAGCCGGATCTGTGGGAGTTGATGCTGGAAAAGTATACCCTGTATCTATGATATCCCATACTTCAGTACCCAAAGATTGAAGATAGGCAGTAACTCTTACCTTCCAATAAACGAAGTTTGTCCCGTCAAAAACCGGTGGCTTGATTGATGCTTCCCTCTCGTAGTTGCTCATGATGAAAGATCTTCCTTCAAGAGATCAAGCTTCTTCAAAAGGACCTGCTCCGATACGAATTATTGGAAATAACACTGAGAGGGGGGGTGAATCAGTATTATCAAGGTAATTATTCCTTTTTCAAAACAACTTATATACGCTACTTCAGATTACTTAACCTGCATATATACGCGATTATGCAGAAGGAAAACCGCGTATACAAAGCAAGATTTTACTTTACTTAATCTTTCTGATGATGATTGTTAATCTGTGATGCAGAATCAAATAGCAGTAACTAGAGACAGTAAAATAGAGCAGAGAAATAGTCACACACAAGAACACAAGATATAAGGTGGAAACCCAATGTGGGTGAAAACCACCTGCTGCAATTCGTCTCTATCTTCTTTTCAATTAGAAACTTCTTTTACAATATACTGGTGTAGTCTTTTTACCAGTATGAAGGCTGCAACCTGCAGAGTGCTACAACCCTCTCTCGTTTTCCAGACTCTCCTGGAAGGGAGCTACAACCGCCTTAGCTCTTGCACTAGCCAAGATACTAGTACATAGGTGCTAGCCTACAGAAGGCTACAACCTTCTCCTTCTTCCAGGGACCACATTTCATCAATTTTTAGACTGGATCCATGAACATCAAACAATCATCAATTCTTCATCAACCAAACTCCTTTTCACTAACCAGATCTGAAATCAAGTAGATACTTCTCTGCCAGCTGTACTCAAAACACAGTACCAGAAACCACACAACAGAACCCAGAACACCGCAGCAATGAGCAGAAACAGCTAGATCACAACTTAAATCATATACGCAACTTCAACAGTCTGCAACTTGCGTGCATACGCATCTGCGTATGGAACAATTTGTGTATACACGTCTTCACTTCACCTAAACTACGTGTATACGCGCCTTTGCTTCACTGAACCTACGTACAGATCTATAAAGGACAACACACTCTTCGAGATATTCAATCACTAATTAACCCAGATTTTCATACTTATAGATCAAACAAGCGCCACATCTAGCAGATCAAAATCATACAAAGATACTATCATTTAGGCTTAAAGATTATGACCCATGAATAGACCTTATCCTTCCTTTTGCGCTAAGGTTCCTCCTTCCTTCAGATCCAAATCTGCATCATCACCCAATACACCAGCTCTAGCGCTTTATCAGATCTTCAATAATAATTCCGATGGTGTGTTTGTCACAAGATCTCCTTCCTCTTTTATAGCATTAGGCCTCCCCAATACCATGGTCCAAAACCATAACATTTCAATACCATGAACCCAAAACTAGGGATCAACACATCTGACGAAACGCCTTGGTCCAAAACATAGGTTCAAGTTCCAAGATCTAACTGCCATGGACCAAAAGAATGATCCCCAACATATACGCGCTTTTGTAATGTGTAACCCGCATGTATACGCGCCTTCGTCTAGATGAACCTGCGTATATGTCTTTTTCTACTTTCTGAGTACTTGAACTAAGATCTGATGCCAAAGAACGTTGCCATCAAGGACAACACATGTGCCATAGCTCCAAACCTGTGCCATAATGCCAACATGCAAACATTGAATAAAATATTCAGTAAACAAAACAACATGCATGTGGGTGAAGCGAGTTGTTGAATCAGCAATTGTTCGTGGAAAATAGTTTCATGCATGTGACAACAGTGAGATAGCAATGAAAACTGAAATGGTGCTAGTACACTCTAGTATGTACCAAAACAAAAACAAGTGCTCACTGAAATCAAGTAGACGACGTTCATACGAAGCAAAACACAAAAAGCACCAGAAATGCAACATAAGACATGGAAAGTGGGCTTACCCCAAAACAACTGAGTTGAATGTGCTGACAGCTCCTAAATGAAATGTGGCATGTCAGAGCTACAAGGTTGATGTGAGCAAGGAGCTTTGTGGCATCCGGTTGATTAGTTTTGATAACATTGAGGTTGTGACGTGCATGCCACAAATCTAGGATAAGAGAAAATTGGTGGGAGGTTTCTGAAATGATCCTTGCATGTAACCTCCAACTACTAAAATAGATCCCTAAAACAAAGGATGTCTTTGCATGCTACCTTGGGAGAAACAGTCCATGCATGCAAGTCAGTTTTGCTCAGTCGTAGAGGGAACCAGTCAACTTTGCTCCACATGCAAGAGGCTGATTGACTATTGAGAGAAAATGCACATTTCTAGTTGGGAGCTCGGTTGGCTTCCCAGAAGATTTGTGCAAATTTCTGGGTAAAGCAGCTAGCTGCTACCCAGATTTGAGAAAATTCGGGACTGAGCAACCTTGTTGGGGAAAATTACGTAATTTTCACTGTGAGTGTTGACTATGAGAATTGTGCAATTCTAGAGCCTAGTAGGCTACCACTCAGGATTGTGCAATTTCTGGAGGGAAGGCTGGCTTCCCTCCAGAATTACGCAATTTCTTGGGGGTGTTGCTCAGTTTGCAGCTGGACTAAGTCTTGGTGATCAGCGTATGAGGGGAATGCATCGATTTGTGATCAACAGGCTACCTTTGTGCAAACAAAACACTGAAGCTTGTGATCTTGATGAAGCAAGGCAAGATGCTATGAAGATTGGAAGGGAGGCTCCAAAAAGAAGCCAAGGAAAAATTTTGGAGGGTTTTTGTAGCCACGACAAGAAAAGGCTTAACAACTCCTGGTCATATTCACATGTCACTTTTATGAACAAGAGACCAAGGAGACCTTCCCACAGAGTTGGGTTGTTAGGTTAGACCAGTTTGAAAATGAAGGAAGGTCTTTCAACTGGTCACACATGTTGGCTCTTTAGCTGAAAGTGCATGATTGAAATGCTCGAAATCCACCTAAGGATGGACAAGCAATAATCTATATGTCTGTATACCTTCTTGGTGCAATCGTTGCCCAATAGCAGTTCCTTGGTATGGGTTGGACATGGACACCATTAGAAGAAGATATGAATGTTTATTGCAAGTTTCTCTATGAGTGCAGCTACCGAGGAGTCATGGTGAGGCTGTCTGACCACTTCATTTCCCCACTGTACAAGATGATATTTGAACATGATCCACCTTGCATGTCCCAGGAAGTGATGCATGCATTGCTTAACATTGCAGATTGGTATGCCTCACCCGGTGGCACCTTCATCGAGATGTTTGGCGTAGAGAAGCCTTCGCATGACCTACTGTGGTTTTCCACAGACAAATTGGTCTTGCAAGAGGTTGCATATCACATCTCCATAGGGTTATGAAGAAGACTAAATAGGAGGAAGAAGGCACCATGGCCTACTCTTCCTTTGTATATTGGGTCATATGAGATTCGTACCTTCAAAGATGCAGTTGTCAAGACCGAGGACGTGAAGAAGTTTGGGTTTGGCACTAAGAGCTTCAACTCGTATGACCCCCACTACATATGCAAGAACCACAGTGTGAAGGTGTACTACCCATAGATTCATGGGGCATGTCATTAGCCAGAGGAAAATCATTGGAGGTATTGTTATAACTCATCTAGCTTCAATGAATTGGTCAACATGGCTATAGAATGGAAAGTAGCACTACAGGAATTAGCACCATTGGAAGCAACAAAAACAACAGTAGTGACTAGAAAATTGGTGCAGGACAAAGGCAAGAGGAAGATGTTGAGAGCACAGAGGCCAAAAAAAGATACAAGTTCAAAGAAGATCCACTTGTTGAGAGAGTAGCTTTGGAGATTGATGCAAAGAGCTGATAGAAGGAAAGGAGAGTAGTGCAGAGAAAGAGGGAGAATCAAATATTGGAAGAAGTGGAGAGGAGGTTGTAGGAAATGGAGAAAAAGTTGAAATCATAACAAGAGAGAAAGGGAAGAAAGGTAGAAACAAGAACAAGAAGAAGGAAAACACATACTGACTAAGAAAACTGTGTAGATACAGGTTGAGACAGCAAAGTAGCCAACAAATGATGAACAATGTGAGTAAGTGTCAATTTACGAACTTGCTTAGCACGTTAAGTAGTTTGTTGAGGAAACATACATGGAGATGGAATAGGAGCTACATGACCAAGGCACTGATCTCATGTCGGGAGCATCCAAGGTCGCACCACTGTCTCCACCACCTCCAAAATAACAACTAGCCCCAAGCGAGAGAGGACAATTTGTTCTCGTCGATGATGATCAAGAGATGAATGTTTACAATGTAGCATTTGACAAGACGGAGCAAAGGATTGTACAAGCACAAAAAAAGAAACTCGAATGATCATACATCACTTGCACACACAGAAGAAAGGGTGATTGTACCATATGTTAGAAAACAACCAGTTGCCATGGCCGAAGCTTCTAAGGCTTATGCAGAAGTGACAAGTTCAACAGTGAAGTTCTTAATGGCAAAGAATGATCGAATGGTAAAGGACTTGCAAGAGGACAAGCAGAGAACAAAGTAGTCTACAGGATTCGCCATGTCAGAGATGAAGAAAGAAATAGTGATGGAGATATCAACTTTGGAGGCCACCATGCAGACAGTTTATATAATATTTGTCACTGTGCACAAAGAAGTTGTCCATCTATAAGGTTTTCAGTAGCACTATGCAAAGACAACCCAAACTCTCAATGACATTCACACTTCTATTGTGCACGTGCAAGAATGGACATTGAGATACAAGGGAGCCCCACTTTACTTGCACAAGAGGGTGAAGCTAGAGGCTAAGCTAAGTAAAGCACAAATTCAGATGTTGATCTAGAACTACGAGTAGCTCCCTCCACTCATCACTAGCATTGAGTCTTCCTATGCATGTTTGTTCAAGAGTCTGGATGTCATAGTGCGAACGCACAAGATCCCTTCCATTGGAACCCTCACCATGCCAATGACAAAGAACCGAGTCATGTTGGATGTCGAAAAGTACATAGAGAAGTTGATGTGTGTAGCCACCAATGATGAATTGTAGCTCAGTGCAGAGAACATACAAGGGTACATTAGTGGACCAGTTGCACTCAAGACAATGTTTCACATGCTTGAGGATGAGCTTGATAGAGGTTTCAAAACCATATACCTAGAAGCCATGGAGGTAAGAATCCTCTTCGACAAAGATGGCATCAAACAATATAGGGAAAATAGCACAGTACCAACCTTGGTATTAGTTCATCGTCGAAGATCACCACGAGGAGGTTACCGAGTTGGTCTTTCCCTAAGACCTTGAGTGTTGTTGTTTGTCTTATGAGGCTAACTCAAGCCTATTTTTGTCCCACATGGGTATATGTGGAAATTTTATTATTGTAAATATGTTGTAAGTGAAATTCCAAGTGTCAATAGTGGAATGTGAACAATCACTATTGCAATGTGAAAAGCCATGAGCGTAGTCCAAGAGTGAAAGGGGAATATCAAGTGTCACCCCACCCTTTGCTATATATAGAACCTCATAACTCATAGTACAAGATTTTGGGAACCAATATTTTGGCTACGAATTGCTTAGAAAAGGCTTGGAGAGTGTTGTGATGAGTCTTGGCTTCTCCACAATGCAGAGGGAGTACATCTCTTTGGAGGAGTAGGGGGTGTTGACTGTAATGTTCCACTATTGGGGCTAGTGGCTGTCAATGGTGTATGTATGGATGGAATTTTCAGTTTATATATATAATAGAGCCAACACGTTTTCATGTATATGTTGTTATTGTAGTTGGACTATTATGGTTTCTTTAGCAATATATGTTATTTAACTTACGTATTGGTGTATGAACTATTTTGTATGCAATTGTATGAATCTTGTTGCAAATGTGTTGTTGGTTTAACCCATCACTTTGGATTGTGGACTATTCTGCTTTCCAACTTGTGATGTCATTTAGCTCGTGTCTCCTTTAAGGCTATGTACTATTGTGGGATTTTAAGGGACATGCTTCCTTTTCCCATCCATGTGTTAGAATCCCATGCATCTCACTTGACTCATTGCAAGGTCACACATTTTCTTTTGACATATATATCACACTTACATCTGCACAATATCAGAGTCAATGCATTACTTTACTACCAACTGTTGGGACTCCTACTCCAAAAGGTCTAGTTGGGACTTCTTATCGAGGCTGGACCCGTCAAAAGTTATGGTGCTAGGAGGGCCAAATGACAAGCTAAGTCCTCAAAGTCTATTTTGAATCTATACAAATCCTTCATGACTTAAATTACAGTCAATCATCTGACATGTTTGTCTCATGGACATGATTTTGAAGTCACGGAGGATCTCCTTGATGACTTGTCACGTAACACATATGATGGTGAAGGTAGAGCAACTTTTCTTAGTCACGAAGTTGCCTTCATGGGCTTCAATGAAAGGAATGAAATCCATGAGGATCACATTGCCTGCGCACTATTCACATTCACGTTTCGAGGGCACACACTGCAATGGTGTGTCACATTGCCTGCAACATCCATTAACTCTTATGATCATATGATCATAGAGTTGGTTCATACTTTCTATCATTATGATTGTAAAGCACTCAATAAAAAAATTATTCAATTACGAAAAGAAACTATTGAATCCATTTTTCAATTTTGGAAATGCTTCCAAAATCTAGCTTTTCAAATCCAAGAAGATGAAATTGATTTGAAATTTCTTCATGAAATATTCTAGTATCTTCTTCACATATCTAAAAATCCATGATTTAGAATCATTCGAACCCCTCCCAACATAGCTTAGTGTTAGATCTGCCAAACCCAAGGCGAACAAGGTTATTGTCACAAGTGACCCTATGTCTGCTTCTTGTCTAATATCTCTAGCTCTCCAATACAAGGTGGGAGGATTTGTGAACCCATCTATTGAACAGTCACACCCTCACACCTCACATGTTCTAGATATTTGTACAGATTTTGGCTTGCAAGCCTATTGGTTGTCATGTGAATTTGTTTTCTCAACTTTCGTCCTCTCATTCTGTTGATCTTACAAATTGTATTGTGGTGTGTTCTCCCATCCTGGACTCTGCATTCGTTGTTCACGAGGATCAAGTTGTCGACGATGTTGGTCTTGAGAAGCCAACCTACGTTATCATTTATGATGAGTATGTATGGGAATTTGAAGAATAACCTGCGGTGAAGGATGACCTCCTTCTGTTTGCACCTCATTCATTGTTTCCTGACATCTTTTTTATTCTACCAGTTCTGATATGTCTTGTGAAAATCCATCCCCAGTTTTTTTTAATGCCAATCATTCACAAAACATGTTGGATGTTAGTATGTCCTTCCATTTTGGAGAGGACATATATTTATTTCTAAATCATCCAAATCTATCATATTTTCTTTTTGAGAACTCAGAGGGTGAAAATTCTTGTTTCTCATCAACCCCTCTGTATGATTCATCAGATCATGAGGATGCCAATGAACACCTTGAATTTTCTGATTGTGGTTTTCGTGATCTCTTTACTTCTTCATTCGAGCACAATGTTGGTTCATTCATTGCTGATCTTTATAAGCCACGTGTCGTTGATGATCTACCTAATGATGAAGTAGAAACCCCTCAATTTGTCGAGGCACTTCAGCCCAAGATGATGGTTATGTCAGGTCCTCGTTGTCTTGAGGCTAATTCCACTTTTGCCTAGAAATATGTTGAAACACCTCAGGCTCCTCATCAATCTCATGTTTGCATTGAAGATAAATCTCATCCATAGATTTAACATCCTCCACTTATACCACATGATCATATCGCTCATGCATTGGAGGAATCATACACAATGAGCACTCTTGCTAAGAAAAAACTATCTTCATTTTTCATGTTTTCTCAGTTGTCATGTTCAAAAGAGTGTACATGTTCATCATTTGCACAGAGTGTGTTGCAACACCATGGTACATCCACAGAGTGTTTGTCTTGCGCTTTTATTCTTTTCTTTTCTATGGACACATTCAAACTTCGAATGTGTTGGTCTTTACTATCTTATCTTTCTTGTGCGTTGGTTTACTTGTATATCTTTCTAGTCGACTATGCCTTCACCAACATGGGAACCAATGCGCCGGTGGCTGTATTGGAAATATCACTTTGCTGTTCTTGCATGTTTTTTTTATTTCATTTACTTCTATCATTTTCTTTTTTGTTTGTTTTCTTGTTATGCACCCATAGGTTTAGCTTTACATGAACCCATGTTTGGCTCTAGAGACAAGCAGGGTGAAGTACAAGAGGACTTATAAAACTATCAAAAATTGTTTATCTATTGTCCTCTCTCTTTATGAATATATTTTTGTCTTCATTCGATGATACACTAATGGAAAATACGTTATGTTCAGAGTGAGTCATGGTGGAAACACAACGCTTGCACTTTTAACTAGTATCGCCTACTCTAATCGGCTTTTGTATATCCAGTTAAGCCTTTTCAGCTCAGTCAAGTAGAGTAAAGTGAGGGGGAAAACCTTAAAGAGTATGTTAGAGGTATATATAACATACTTCTCTGAAGGGATAACCTATTCATCTCCCAATAAGTCAAGATCCCTCTTTCGCCTCATGAAAATAAATAATTTCCTATGCACACTTCTCTGAAAATAAAGAAAATAAAATAAAGGTGAGTGAACAGATAGGCTTCCTGTGCAGAGGTGTGATGCAAGTAACTCCGTCGGGGTAGTGACAAAGCTCGTTGGAAGAAAAGCGATGCTTGTGTTCCTACGTGACTCTGTCGGGTACTTTCCAGGCCTACTAGTAACAAAGCAACACTAGAGATGAAACTAAAACTATGAAAATTATATTACTTTTGTATCAATATACCTCTCTTCCTAGTGAAAACAACTTCGTTGACTTGGCTTGGTATGTATGCTGACTGATCAAGATAATGGTGGGAACTATAACTTTAACACAAGCTAGTGAGGAAGCCATGACGATCAAAGAATTAAACAATACTTCCAGAGGAGTTAGAATTTCTTTGCACGAAACAAGATCCATACAGAGAATTGGAGTTCTACCAGTGTGTAGCCAATGTTGTAGCAGCTACAACCACCCTCCAAAATTTTCTTTCACTTTGTTTTCGAGCCTCCGTCCTCAAAATATTAGCAGAATATCTTGCACTACTCCGGTACTTATGTTTTTATTTGAAGTTATCTTTCACTTTGTCGCTTTTGTTTTCTTACTTGTTTTTCCAATCGACCACAAGTTGACCTCCTATGACTTGGTTTACATCCGGTTCTTACACTTTCTTGGAAACTTGTGCAATCCTAGAGGGAAACCAATATTGCTCTCAGGAATTACGTAGAGTAGCCCAATAGTCTGCCCTGCTCTGCAGAAATGCGCAGAGAAGATTGACAAAAACCCTTGCTTAGAGAAATATGTAGAATTATGTAGAATAATTCATTTAGTTGTTGACCGATGCATGTGCCAGAAAGTTGCCCAGTTCCCTCTAGAACTGTGCAATTTTTCCTTACATGCATGGTAGCCTTTTCCAGAAAAAGAAAAAAGAAAAAAAATAGAAAAAGCATCCCTAAAAGATAGTGATCTATTTTTAGCACTACGAGTTATACTCAAGTTGATTTTAGAAACTTCCCGCCACTTGTTGCTTTTTCCTAGATATTTGGCATGGGTGTCATAAACCCTGAATCTTCCAAATCTATTTAAATGATGCACAAAGCTCATTCTACACATTCGATCTTGGAGCTATGGAATTTCCAAGGCATCTAGGAACCTTTGGCATGGTTGGCACAACTTGTTTGGGTAAGATTTTCTTTTCATTATCATTTTCCTATGACAAATCTGTTGAGATTTTCTGTTTGAGTCAAATAGGCAAAAATCTTTGAAGGATGACAACAATAGGGATTAAGTTCCTAGATTAGCTCCAGGTTGTTGGGAGGGAGTTAATGCCTCCTATATTTGATGTGAGGGAGTTGTGAGGCTGTTAGATTCTCTATGCTATATAACAGGCAATCATTCGGATGATTTGCTAAGAGTGTGTGAGGATTTCTTGATGTAATCTCCAAATTTGATTAATATATTCTTGATGCCTATGTTTGGTGGACGTAGCCCAGATTGGTTGGGTGAACCACGTTAAAACTATCTCTTATGTGTTTGATCTTTTGCTGTGTGTTTTATTTAGTTTTCTGTGCACCCGATCCAACAAGTGGTATCAGAGCATGTTGGAGGCAAGATTGGACTTGCATACTGGAGGTGCAAGCTGAGGTCGTTTATTTGCTGCCTGGAGGCGCTGCATGCATGTGAATTAGTGTGAACCTGCGCGCTGTGTGACGTATATAGCTGCGTGGTGACCAAAGCCTGTTGCTGGAAGCCGAGAACCGATTCTGTTCAGATTGCGTGGAGGCCTGTACATTGTTGTTGGTGCGTTTGACTGGAGAACAGCATTGATACAGCGTTGTGCACACCAGATCAGTGTGGACCTGCGTGAAGAAATTATCAGCGTCTGCGTGGTGGATTAAAAGATTGCTGCGTGGAATGGACATGCTATAAAACAGCGTGGAGAGTTACTTCTCTACGATTTTAAAGTATAGCCTTAAATTTATGCGGTGTTTATTATTGCTGGTGCGTAATATTATAGCTGGTGCGTAATTAAATTGTTGCGTATTAGTGTGCGTGCTGTGCTGAAATCGTTGTAATGGTGAGACTATGTTTTTTTGAAAGAATTTAATGGTTACAATATCAGAGAACCGACGGTCCAATGGGTTATCGATGCAGGCGCCCTCCATATGTTTCGATTAAAATAAGTCCATCCATCGTGTGAAATGGTTAAAAGGAATGTTTAAAGCGCAGTGAAACTATTGAAGAGTCTTTTTTTTTTTTTTAAACGCATTTGAATTGAGGAGTGGAGTACGTAGTTTTTAATGCCATTACCCACAAAGAGGTGTACGTAATTATTTAAAGCCATTAAACAAAAAGGAGTTATAAAGGCTTTAAATTATGTAACATGGTTTTCAAAAATTAAAAGGCTTTAAAAGTGTATGTATTTTTTGTGGGGCGGAATTTGCACAAGGAAAAGGAAGGTTTTTTTTTTTAAAGAAAAGTAATATACGTGCAAAGGGCATTTTTTTTTTTTTTTTAAAGGCATAGGCAGTTTTTGTTGAGTAAAAACAAAGGCATTGGCAATTTTTTTTATTGCTGGTTGGATATTGGAGATTATTGTGCTTTTTTGATACAAAATGGCGAAAACTCAAAGTGCCCGGTTTGAAATTGAGAAATTTAATGGCAAGAA
>APFE030137776.1:0-12969 GCA_000404065.3 Pinus taeda
AACAAGGTCAGCTGATTACATCATCTCCCAGAAGTTCTCCACTGAAAACTGCTCATAAATGGTCAAAACTGGACCATACTGAAAGCCAAGTGTAGAGGGTGCGATGCATATCACCTTCCCAATGTACAAAGTGTGATGCATACTGAATTTGCTCCTCTGTAGGGTGCGATGGTCGGGAATGGCCAAATGGCAGGGACAAAAATGCGAGGTGGAAGATCATGAATCTTCCAGAAGCTTCCCCTCTGACACTTTCCACTCCATTTTCGACCAGGGATGAGTAAGAGATCATCATTCTCCAAGTGGAAGCAGGAACTATCAGAGAGAAGACACTAATCAAGATCCCAAAAGATGACTCACCTCTCTGTAATCATCTATATATGGATCCCTCATCACAGAGATTCAGAGGCTGGAATTTTGTATCTTATAGAGAAGTTTTGTTGGTATTCTGGTGTACATTCACAGTGTTGGGTGATCTAGCTTTTCTTGAGGTGAAGAAGGGCTTCTTAGCTAAAGGATGATGCTGGGTCAAATAAGATGGTTGTAATCTTCTTGCTACTTTTTATCTGAATAAAGCTATTCTTGTTTCCTTCCATATTCTTGTGTACTTGTTTATATATGCATGTATATGGTTAATGCACATCTAATCTCGCATTATTTATGAATTTAGATCCTTGTTTCTTGCATAGTAGTATGTTGCTGTGATTCCACAAGTCCTTTTGAAGCTCGACAGATAAAGAAGAAGTGGCGAAACTCTATCAAGAAGGAGAGGAAATCGAGCGCAAGACTCAGGTTAGCCCTCTTGGTTCTCCTCTCATCTATTTTCATAAAAGGAATCTATAGTAGACTTTGATTGTTTGTTTCTAAGATAGCCACCCATCTTAGTGGGAATAGTAGCATCCGAGTAGACACTATTCCCGTGTAACACCAGCTAATGAGGAGCGGGAGGTTCCAGAGCTTTGTTGGGACAACGCTTGACCACCAGATGACCAGGCCTCCTTTACAGTAATACCTTTCCACTTGGTTGAAGATGGAGCCACAATTAATATCGATTGCGAGAGGTCTTGTGTGGTCTGGTACTTAATAAATAAATGTGTGACAAATTCGTTGTTTCATTTGCAAAGGCAACACCAAAAAGGGTCGTGTTGTGCTCGTTTGAGAAGATTATCTCTTGTGGGAATTTTGTTTTTCAATATGGTCCACATGAGAATTCTATTCGTGGGGGGGCCTTGAGCTTCCACAAGTGCTTCCACCATGACTCAATGGCTTATGGACATCGAGCTTTCACTATCACAAGGTATCCTTCCTTTGGGGTATATTTGCCAGCTTTCGATAGCGCCCATATTACCTCATATTCCCCTTCGCCAATCCAGATGTGACCTTTAGTAAGAGCCCCAATATATGCATTCCACTGCCATGTCCATTGTTGTGGAATGTTTATTCTCTGGGCCAATTTCCAAGCTTGTTGAAATAAAGTGGTGTGCTCTGGGTCTGCTATGTGGCTGATATGGGTAATTTTGATATCTGTGAGAAAATTCTTGAGCTCATCTAGTAACTTGTGGGCATTCCTGTAGCCAATCCATGGGTCCAGTCCAATCCTCATAGCCATTCCAGACTGTATTTTCCAAGTGATGCCAGCTCTGATGATGTCGAGAGATTTAATTATAGCCTTCCATATGATTGATACCCATGCGTGGTATCTTTGAGGTTGTCTCATCTAGTCCATCAAGTTAAGAGGGGCGATGCATTTTGATACAATCACCCTTGTCCATAGTTTGTTTGATGTAACAAGCTGCCATCCAGGTTTGGCTACCAGAATAGAGGAGAAATCCTCTAATTTCTTGATGCCCCATCCTCCCCATTTCTTGGGTAAATTGAGTTCCTCCCACTTGACCCATGCAAAAATTATGCCTGTCTGTTTTCCCTTCCAAAGGAATCTCCAACATAAGCCCTGGATCCTGGAGAGTATACCACGAGGAATCCATGCCAATGACATCCAATAAATCGGAGTGTCCTCGAGAATAAATTTAATGAGGATGAGTCTGCCTGCCCTGGATAGGTATTTGTAGTACCAAATATTGAGTCTTTTCTCCATCTTGGAAATAAGCCATGTCCAATTTGCTATTTTATACCCTAGAGGCTTCAACTTGTAACCCAAGTATCTAAGGCCATCCTCCAATCTTAGTAAGTTGAACTGGAATCTTTGCAGTGCAAAATGTATTTCATATTGGGAACATCCAACCTCTGTTAGAGTGGACTTGTTGCAATTTACAGTCATACCGGTGGCCAATTGGAACAATGCAAATGTGCTCTTCATATTTGTCAAATCCCCTATGCTTCCATTGAGAAATATCAAAACATCATCCAAAAATAGCAGATGAGTCAATATGCATCCTTATGTGATTTTCTTACCCTGTAATCTTCCCCTTCATCTTTCTATATTTTTATAATTATAATTAATTATAATTATAATTATAATTATTAATTCTATTAATTATAGTAATAATATATAATTATTAATTTTGTATTATAATTTTGTTTAAGATTTATGTAGAATGACCAAGTCAAAAGGTTAAAGAACTAACCATTCATAGTTTAAATTTCAATTAATTTTAATAGATCTCAGGAGCTATCCAACATCTCACGAGCTATCCAACAAAATATCCACAACCATTTACACATCATCAAAGGATTTGGTCCAACCTAGGTTTGGTCTATGGGATTTTGTGTGGGATATTGATAGGATTCATCATTTAGGATCTAAACCAACATAGATCCATCTTAATTACATATCTAAGATGAGTAGAGAGGGATCAATATATAAATAAAAATATTAAATGATATATAATATATATGCAATTCACACTAAAATATTTTACACAACATGTACATCTATCATTTTATCATGTAAATTAAAATGATTTTTTATTATTAACTTATTTTTAATTATATGTCAATATTAATTCGTATTAAAATATATACATTTTATCACGCAAATTAAAATTATTTGTTATTAACTTATTTTAATTATATGTTAATATTAATTTGTATTAAAACATTTTATCAATAATCAAATGAAAATATTTAAACATCTTAGTCACATTTCTTTACTTCTAATTACTTTACAACATATTCATTTTCTTATTATAACATACATTATTTTTCTATTTAGAACATAATTTTTAAGTTTTCTTTTTAGGGGAACCAACTGAGAGGCATCTTCTCATAAACAAACTTACACATCCCCTCATACTATGTTGTAGAATGAGCCTCTCCCCTCAACCACATGAGGATGCCACCATGGAGATTCTAAGTGAACTAGCAAGGTGTCAATATATGAAAATCGTTAAGTGAAGAGGTGATATGTCCATTCAATGATAAAAAAAAATGACGATAATAAAAATGTGATTTTCCTAATGTGAGTAATGGCGTATCCATTAACCTCCAAAATTTGGTCAAACAAAATTTAGTTTACCACACTCAAGATATTAATCCATAACCACATTAAATGAGTTCTATAATGAGTCTTATTTCCTTTGAAACTTTGATATAGGTTAGTAAGATAGTTTCCCTAGTTGTATTTTTGTTGACAATATGCTAGTTGTGAAGACTTTCAGTGGTGGCCCAAATATAAGAAGCGATCTATAAATACAAAGAGACACAATATATGAACAAGACATGAGATATCAACATCTTGAACTTTGGTGGTAAAATAAAGCTTAACAACATTATGGAGATAAGACAGTGGTATTGGTAAGATGTTTTCCAAGGAAGACAATGATTTTGGAGGAATTGGTTAATTAGACTTAGAAGAACATCAAATCATTTGTAGAAATATCGACATATCCTGATTCTAGTAAAAGGATTTTTGGTTTGAGTGTTTGAAATTGCCACTAAGGTATCTAAACTATCTTGCACCAATAGTGAAAGTGGGGATCTCCATCCCTATTCATGAATAAATGTCATATTAAATTCAAATGTCAAGTTGGACACTGAGGAGATTCTCCTAGTATGGTTTTTTATCACAATGCTACTATTGATTTTTTTGTTTGAAGAGGTACTCAAAAAACTGGGAATGTTGTACATGCCTTTTATGTAGTAGATTTAACTTTAGTAGGGTCCACTTACTATGACATGGCATGAAAGTGGGGATATCAATCCCTATTTTTGAATACATGTCATATTAAATTCAATGTCAAGTTAGACAACAATGAGATTCTCTTAGTATGGGTTTGTATCCCAGTAATGCTATTGATTTTTGGTTTGAAGAGGTGCTAAAAAAAATTGGTAATGTTGTACATGCCTTTTATGTATTAAGTTTAACTTTCATAGGATTCACATACTATGACATGGCACAAATCTTTGTAGCATTGGAAGTGAGCAAAGGTCTAAAAGAATTGATTGATATTAGAAGGGGATTTGATCTCTTTTGCATCACTCTATACTAAGAGTAGATTCCATGTAGGCTTGTACATTGCCACTAATATGGGAACCTTAATACATGATGTAATCACTTAAGTATTCAAAATAATTAGGCTTCAAGGAAGAATCCAAGAGACCGAGAGAGAAGGAGCTAGAAATAGTCAATGTCATGAGATCATGAGTAGAAAAGAGGATTTATGGGTTCAAATTAATTTAGATTGTCTTCAAGTAAGAATTATGGTATAAAATGATTCGAACTCATTAAATAAGTCTATGATCCAAACCTTGTTGCAACCAATGAAAATAATATAACAACATAATTTTCGGTGAGACTTATTAATCTCATTCTAATAATATAAGTTTTTTTTTGAAATTTTTCATTTTTGGGAAACCAGGAAATAAGGATTTGGTCAAACCCACCAAACCTCATACCTATACCTAAAATAACATAGATTTTGAGTGTTGGACAAGGACCAAAAAGGTTCCATTTCCAACCCTCTTACATATGATACTTTAGATGAAAAGGGTACATAGGACTCCAACACCTTGGAACCAATCAAATATAATTTAAGTCCTAGAAGCAAGAGGAATCTCCATTTTCCAAGAACAATGGAAAGGGTCTTAAATTGTTTTCAAGGGAAAATACCCAAATTCAATCAAAGGAAAAGGAAAGTTTTTATATATGTGACTAGAAAAGGAATCCTTTGAAGTTAGGTATGGGAAACAACTATGCTTAATTAGGGTGTTTAAGTTAAATTCCCTAGTCAAGGGTTCCATATGTTTTTTTAACCCTCAATTGTAAGGGGTTGACTAACACATTTAAGAAGTTGGTCATAAAGAGAGTAGTATGGGGTAGATCTCACATAAATGTATAAATGTAAACATAAACATAAATGTAAATGTAAATAGTTAACATGTAATGTTTAACATTTAACATTTTTAATCTCCGCCCTATTTAGAAATCAATCTAATTATTATTATTTATAAATACAAATACAAATTTAAAATATAAAGAGGTTTATGAACACTAAAAAAAATAGGTATGGTAAATAAATAAAAATATAAATAAACTCTAGGTATGGTAAATAAATAAATCATCTTTTAATATTTAGTCCATAAACCTCTCTATATTTATGAAGATTCAAAAAAGAGATTTTATTTAGGTGAACCCTATGGGCCAAATACTATTTTAATACCATGGGCCAAATACCGTATTTATAAAAGAGGTATGGTAAATTAATAAAAATATAAATAAATGATATGTATGGTAAATAGATAATATTTTTTATATTTACTCCATAATTCATTTTATATTTACTAACACTAAAAAATGAGGTTTTATTTAGGTGAAGCCTATGGACCAAATAACATGGGCTATTTTTTTTTGTAAGCTTGCTAAGACTTAGATTTTCATGTATACATGTCCATTATTTACACCACACGGGCAAGGGTAGCACAAGATTCAAACCCAAGATCTCCAACCATACTTCATTTCCACGAGGGTCTGCACTTGAGCTACCCCATGAGCACATGAGTCAAATTATTATTACTACATAAGCAAAAAAACATTTTTAACCCTAATTAATATTAATAAAAATAAAGATGGCACATGGTATTGACCCATCTTATTGAGAACCAATGGTATTGATCCATGGTATTCATGTGGAATGTAACCTATTTAACCGGGGAATTAAATCGGCATAGATCCATGTTTACTTTCAATCTATATAGTGACATGCAAACTAGCATAGATTGAAAAAAGATTTGATCCCTATGGATAGATCCAGAGTGAAGATGGATCTATACTAGGTATCAACATCACTTTTGTGGCAAACTAAATCGGCTAGATCTAGATTGTGTCCACTTTGAATGTTTTACAAAATTGTATTTATCTGTATTCTATCCTCAATTTCTCACAAATAGTCTGCATAAAAGAGTTAATATTCTTTACAATTGGCTTTTACTAGACAAACACAACTTGAATATTTTATAGTTTAGATTGTGTGAAGTTTCAATGTTCCAAATAAACACGGTTTATTTGGATTCTATCCTCAATTTCTCACAGATAGTCTGCATGGAACATTTAACATTTAAGAGGGCTTTCTGTAAATCGAAGTAAAATTTGTTAAACTTCATAATTTTAGGTGTCTTCGAAGTTTTTGATGGTACTAATCCATTTCCACTCTCAAAAACATAATTCAAACACTACATCTATACACGGATTCTGGCCACTTTTAACAGTGTCAGCAATTCATCGAGTACTCCATTTTTATCAATTGTTTTCCTTTTTCAAGCACTAATTTACAGCAATTCCTCTACTACATTTTTATCAATTGTTTTCCATTTTCAAGCGCTAATTTACATCTCGTAGATATTTATATAGGACTTGTATAGTTGGAGTTTTGCACAAGGGAAGAAAGTAACAGCTTGGTTGAGAGTGATTAACAGGAATAGGTGCTCTCGCTGAGTCCTCAGATGGAAAGAAATATGGAAAGACTCGTTCGGTACAGTGATGATGCAAGAAGACACATATGAGTTTACCAATTCATGGAGAAGAACAGAGTGAAACAAATACTGCGGGAGGTGAAGCAGAAGCACAAGAAACTAGTGCATTGAATCCTGGAGAGCAGCACTCGCAATCTGGCGCAGCGGTATGGAAATGATGAACAGATCGTGGGCGCCAGGATTTGTAATTAACACACTCAATGAAGAAGACGGGCTGGCCCTAGCTGCAGCAACAGGGTTTGCAGTTGGCACACGCAATGATGGAATGTTGGCACAGGAAGCTGCAGAGCAACGATCGGGAGTTGTGGCTCTCAATATTTGAGAGGGTATGCCCAGTTATTTAATTTGGCTGATCTGAGGCATGACCAAATCAAGGGATGCCTCCGATCAGCCAAATTAAATAACTGGGCATACGGCTCTCGATTATTCAGAGCCCAACTCCGGATGGTTTTCGGTCAGCTTGCTCTGCCAAGATAACATCCTTGCCTGCGCCGACTGCAAACCCTGTGGCTGCAATTAGGGTCGGCCGCTCTTGATCATTGAGTGTCCCAATTCTAGATCCTGGCGCACGAGATTGCACCGCTGCAACCTTTTCATCACTGCCCATACCAATTCCAAATAAGGGTGCACCAGATTTTGCTGCCCTCCACCATTCTTGTGCTTTTCCTTCACCTCCGGCAATATTTGTTTCACTATATCGATCTTCACCCTGAATTGGAAAGTTGACATGCGCCCCCCTTGCACCATCACTGTACCGAACGCGTGCTTCCATTTTCCTGCTAATGGAAACTGCTGTTCCTTTCTCCCCTTCTGTGACCGTGTGTGCATACTCCAACTTTACAACCAAGAAAAAATGTTCCATGCAATCAAAACTATATCTTATAAATATATAAAAACTGCTTATAGCTGCAGCAACAGGGTTTGCAGGCAATGATGGAATCTTGCGAGAGCGGCCGTATGACCCCTTATTTAATTTGGATGAACTGAGGCGTTGGGATCCAATTGTGATTATCACAAATGATGAAGATGAAATAAGTGAAGAAGTAAGAGGGATTCATCCACGGATTCTTGAAGAGTAGATAGATGAGGAAGATGATAAATTAATTGAAATGATGTTGGAATATATGTGTGATAGTGTTGAAATAGATGAAGTTACCGATGAAGAAGAAGCAGAAGGTTTGCATAGAAGGTTTGCATTTTGTCGAGGAAAATGACAATGAAAATGGCGATTGAAATCACTCTCTGCATCGTTTACCATGTTCCCATGTGTTTCACTTTGACTGCATTTGAAAGATTGAAACACGTGGGAACATGGTAAACGACGCAGAGTACGATTTCCATAGCCATTTTCATCGCCATCTTCCTCAGCAAAATGCAAACCTTCTATGCAAATAGCGCATGTTGGCTTCTCTGCTTCTTCTTCATGGGTAGCTTCATCTATTTCAACACGGTCACACATATATTCCAACATCATTTCAATTAATTCATCATCTTCCTCATCTGTCTCAGCTTCAAGAAACCGTGGATGAATCGCTCGCTCTTCTTCACTTACTTCATCTTCATCATCTATTATCACAATTGGATCCCAACGCCTCAGTTCATCCAAATTAAATAATCGGTCATACGGCCGCTCTCGCAAGATTCCATCATTGCCTGCAAACCCTGTTGGACGCAACCTAAATCGAGCCTGGCACATGAGTGATGGTGATATTAACGGAAAATGAGGATTTTGAAATGGGTAAAACCCTACCTTAAACTCAATTCAATTTACTTACAAAAATATGTTTGCCCGGTGATAACAGTGCCAGGAATAGAGAAGAAGGAATTTAGAAAATGTTTCATAAATAAAAAGGTGTATTATTTTTAGTATTTTAAAATATGGTTTAAATAAAAATAATTATTAAATTTTTGAATATGATAAACTATTAAACTTTTGAATATGACGAATCAAACTTATGATGAACCACCACATTCTAATAAATATTAACTATTTTATGCATACTATGTCTTAAGAGTGATGTTGATAACCAGTATAGATCTATTTTTAATCTTTATCTCTTGAGAGGGGTCAAATATTTTTTTCACTCTAAGCTAGTTTTCATATGAGGATAATTAGTCCCTATGGGCGCTTAGTAGATCCATAGTAAAGATCGAACCATGCTTGTTTAATTCCCCCCTAAAAAAACTACATTCCACATGAATACCATGAGTCAATACCATTGGTTCTCAATACCATTGGTCAACACCATGTGCGATCTTTATTTTTATTAACATTAATATTATGATTAATAATGCTTCTTTTGCATGGTATGAATAATAATTTGGTCCATGGTATTTGGTCCATAGGCTTCACCTAAATAAAACATCATTTTTGAGTGTTCATAACTAGCAATTGCACCATATGTTGCAAAATAAAAGTGGTAAGGCAGTGGTAGTATATGACAAAAAGACAACTTACTCCTCTCCTAGAAATATTATGATTATTGTTAGAGCTTGATTTGTTATTTTCTTGGGCAGTTTGAGCTTCTTAATTTGAGTTAGATAAGCCAAAAAGGCTAGAGAGAAAAATAAAAAGGTCATGACTTTTGACAACTTTACAGTAATAAAACTTGATCTAAAGTAGAATAAACATATTTGTTGTAGTAATCATCTCAACCATTTTCTTAAATCCCTAATAGATGAAGGTGTAACCTCTTCTCCATTTTTTATTTCAAAGACACAAATATCTATTTTTATAGGAAAAAGCATGATCTTCAATCTTGGGCTCTTGTTGGCATATAGAACTACTGGTTGGATGTTGATATGGGGACTTTCAAGCCTTGGAGGATGTTCCTCTTGTTGTTCATGATTATTGAGAAAAAGACACTTTCAGATTGCAACAATTTGATGCAAAACTCTTTTGCAAGGGCCATCTTTTAAAGACAAACACTAGAATACAAAAAACCATTTCTCTATCTATTAGGACCCTTCAACAATTATGTTACAAATATAGGCAACAACCCCTCAACAATTATATTACAAATATAGGCAACAATGTGCATATTTATCCCACAATCACTTGTTTGCCTACTTTAATTCAATTTCTAGATTATACAATTGGCTAGTCTTACTCTTCAACAATTATGTTACAAATATAAACAACCACCTCTCAACAATTATATTACAAATATAGAAAAAAATGTGCATATTTATCCCACGATCACTTATTTGCCCACTAAAATTCAATTTCTAAATTATGCAACTGACTAGTCTTACTCTTAAGTAGTAAAAGAGTATACACAACAGGAATTTCTCAAAGCATAACAACATGATCAATCTAAATGGTGACACTATTGGTTTACAACACACTTTGGTTTCCCATGGACTATTTCATCTTGATGGATAACGTTCCTTCCTAACCATAACGAGGCGTCGTTTTGATTATTGTTCATGAATTTTATGGCTTAAAATGTATGACAATCAAGCTAACTATGACAGAATACGTATTTGGAAAATGTCCCCAGAACTGATGAAATGATACATCGATAAACTTTGTGGCATGTTCTTCCATTCTTTGGCATTGCAGTCCGTGTATTAAGAGGCATTTGGAATGGTTGTACTTAAAAAGGATGTGTGAGAATGATGAAACTCTGAGTATCCTATATACTTATTATGAATGATTTTAATTTTAATGCATACCAGAATGATTTTGTATAAAATTTACAATTTTCAATAAATTAATTAAATTTCAGATTTATGAAAAATAATTATTTTACCTTTTACATCCTTGTACTTATATTTATCTTGAAACACTTAGATTTTTGAATTTCCTAGAAAATAGGGAATGAAATCATGTTTATATTCTACTCCAAATACAAGATCAAATATTGGAAGTTTAGGTTTTTCCAGTTTTCTAGATAAGAGGGGAATGACATTATGTTTTTCTTGTAAAAGAAAAGTATTTTTGTGGAGACAAAAGAGTTTAGGTTTAGTTTTTTTATACTTTTTATGTTGATTTTAGGTGGAATTAATTTTAAGAGTTTAGGTTTAGTTTTTTTATAATTTTTATGTTGATTTAAGTGGAATTAGTTTTAATGTCGGATAGGAAAAGAATCTAACCAGCTGTAAAAGGCTTTTATATAATTGTATGAAGTTTTTTCTAATCTAGATACTCATGAGCAAGTTCTCACTTTTAACATATCTTTATATTAATAAAATATTTCAAAAAATTTACCAAAAAACTATAAGTATCTTCAACACAATGCTGGTTGAACAATAAATATACTTAAAAACAAAGCATATTCAAAGCAATATTATGCAATTTTAGTCTTTTTGAAAAATTTGAAATAACTCATATTTTTCTAAAACACAAAAAATAATATATATAATTTTTTTTACCTGAAAAAAATATTCACAAATTAATTAGAAATTTAATAAACTTAATAAGTCATTGAAATGTCTTATTAACCTATTTAAAGTATTATGGTATTTTGGTTTTTAAAATGCTTTTACATGTATTTAGTGCTAAATTATACAGTGCTAAGTATGCTATGCCTAATAAGTTCATAGTTAATATTCTAACTTAGAAGTCAACAATCTTTGTCTGTGTCTCCATTGATGTATTGTAGTATTAAGAGTGTTGATGTTCATGGCATGTTTTGACTAAAATTAACCAGAAATTTTACCATGTGGAAATCACCGTTGAAACTGGCGTGTTGCAAATCTAATCACTCACCCTATCGAAGTTGCAAGAACAAATGATGCTTATTGTTATAGATTTCCATGGTTTCTTTGGACTTTTCATTCAGGCCAACAGAGCTTTTGGAAATATCTTTCTTGGCATTGTATGCTTTTCGTTTGACATTTATTTTTTAAGGAGCTGTTTATTACAACAAGGATAATACTTGCTATTCATGTAGTATATTTTAATTTACAAATATGATGCAAGAGCTAAGGGAGGTCATGGCTGGAGTGTTTGTCTTTGCAAACAGAATGAGTTTCAGTTAGTTTTTTTTTATTATTATTTAAATTTCTAGTGACGGCATTTAGGACCTTATGTCTCAACCCACTATTTGTTTTTGTTTACGTTCTTTTTATTTTTGTTTAAAAGTTACTTTTTTAGTATAGTTAAGAAAGAATAGTTATCAAAGAATAACTAAATGCACAGTTCAATAACTGTAGACTGATCTATACAAAAAAGGAGGAAACAGCTACTGTAATCATCATCATAGTACTAAATAGAAACAAGCATGAAATCATTTTGAAGAAAAACAAGAAAGTCAGAATCCATATATTGCACCCTAATTATTTTCTTCCTAACTTGACAAAGATCATTTATCCATTTTATAACGAAGAGAGAGAATGAATAACTAACTCAGGAGCAAAAAAAGTACGCGGACAGGTTCAACAAAACAACGGAGTGAGCTTGAAACAGAATCAAGTAAATCATTGTCAACGAAATATACAAATCCCTACAGGTACCCATAGAACTCATAACCTTTCCCTTTACTATTTAATTATAGAAAAGAAATCAGTGTGTAAATATATATCGATATCGAATACCTACACTCCAAGATACAACTGCCCAAAAATATGGCTAAGTTACAGAATAGAGGTCCTGTACAATAGTGCCAAACAAAACTTTGAGTTTCGCACAGGACCAACATGAACACAGTCTCCTAAAAACATAAATATAGTCGCAAGTCCAACAACAAATTGGAGACATAAATTACAGGCTACGGAAAAGGGAGGCCGAAGCCACTGCCCTCGAAAATAGACCAAGCAAGAAGCATAACCCTTCAAACAAATCGACAGAGAAACAACAAGGTGCGAACCTACCTAATAGTTGCATAGGTGTCAGGGCACACGACCAGCCAACAGCTAGCCCAGCTCCATTTCCTGTCACAACCACCCAAACAAAGCCATCAACAACCAAGAGATGGAATCATGAAACAAGAAAACTGAAGACAGAGCCAAGGGTTAGGGAGGGCTCACTTACCAGAGCTGAGTTTTGCTAATGGAGGAAGGAAGCTGTGGGCCAAGGCCATAGTCGCAGAGTGTCCACTA
>APFE030137780.1:1029-14496 GCA_000404065.3 Pinus taeda
GCATTAGAAGGGATTTTGACTAAGGTGGTGAGCAGCAGCAGAAAGGATTGGGAAGATCGCCTGGTTGAGGCCACTTGGACCTACAACACCACTTGGAAGACCACAACCAGTTTCACACCTTATGAGCTGGTCTATGGGAAGAGAGCTCTGCTGTCAATTGAGTTTGAGTACAACACATTGAGGATGGCAGCTCAGCTGGACCTAGATCTCTGCCGTGCTCAACAAGAAAGGTTATTGCAGTTGAATGGGTTAGATGAACACCGAATGCAAGCCCTCCTCCACTCAGAAGTGGTTCAACTTCATAGTAAGATATGGCATGACCGGCACCTCAATGACAAACAATTCCAGCCAAGAGATTGGGCGCTGCTGTATGATTCCAGACATAAGGATTTCAAAGGGAAGCTGAGGACAAGATGGCTAGGACCATATGCAGTGGAGAAGTGTAATGAAAATGGTTTCGTCCTTATCCGGACCATTGATGAAGAAGCCATCCCCATGCTCGTCAATGGGCGTCGACTAAATATCTACAGGAAACCTCTTTCGAGGCAAGATTTCATCGAAACTGTGGAAAAATCAGTGCTGGTAATAGAGAAGGGTTCTACCTCTGTTTTGGGCACACCCTGAGCATCATCATATCAAAAAAAAATATACAATAAAAAATATCCTTGGGTGAAAACCTCTTTGAGGCCCCCAAGGCAGATAGTAGGGGTGAAAACCTCATTGAGGTGCCCCTGCTGTCTCTCTGAAAAAATTGGAATAAAAAGATCCTTGGGTGAAAACCTCTCTGAGGCGCCCAAGGCAAATAGTAGGGTGAAAACCTCATTGAGGCACCCCTGCTATCTCTTTAAAAAAAAAGAAAAAAGAAAAAAAAGAGGAAAAAGGAAAAGAGAAAAAAAAAAAGGAAGAAAAAAAAAAAAAAATTTAATCTCTGGAAATTGTTGCAGGTTGCAGGAACACAATGCGAAAAAGGAGGCCTTTCAACACAAGGACAAGGGTCCCTACCAAGCTACCAAGCAACCTAACATACACTCCCTCCATGAACACTCACTTTTTCCAAGGTTCGAACACAATCTGGTTATGGTTTAACCTTCTACAGGAAGCTACAAGACTTTCTACAGAAAGTTCTGTATTTCTACAGGAAACATCCTGTAGAGCCTTTGGGCGGGCCAGAATCGATTATGGAGAAGGATTTGAAGCTTGAAGTCTATTGAGGAGGCATGCAACCACTCTTTTCTTCCATCCTCCACTTGTTTCACCTACTTTCACCACCATTTCCACCATCTGGTCGAATATACCTGCACAGTCATACCAGAACCCTGTTTTCTCAGATAAAAATTTGTTTTTTAAGTGGAAAATAAAGCATGTAGAGGCTCACACACTTTACCTGTCAAGGCGACTTCAGGACCCTTCACCTGTGAATGCGACTTCGTCTATTCTCGGCATGCACCCCAGGAGGAGAAACGGCTACAGGATGTCCCACAGGAATCCTGTAGCAGATGATCCGGCTGGAGCACATACCATGGAGACACCAGCAGCTCACGAAGCCGATCCATGCAGAATTCACCACCAGAAAATCGGGTCTCAAGGTCTCGTAGCCAGCAGCAGCCAATGGAAGATGAGCTCCAGCACCTGTGCATGAAGCAGCAGCAAGCAGATCCAACATTCCTCGTCCTGAAACCTAAAAAACGTCCACGGCCACACAGGTAAGTACCTAACCTTATTTCGTCAAATTACATAAACTATACTCTAAATTTGCATGACTGTGAGAATGGACGGATTGAAAAAGTCTGGTAGCCATTCAACTGGCCACCCACATCCAGTCAGATGGCCTCGTAGGATCTGAATGGGCTTAGTTATGCCGAAAAGACGGGCAGTTGACACGTGGGAAGTGTCCAGTCGGGGAGAAGTGGCAGTATGACAGAAATGGCGGCGGTGAATGCAGAGGAAAGGATTCGGCAATCAGGGACACGCTGAGGAAGGATGGCTATGACGTCGGCCAACGGATCGGCTGGGATAGCTCACCCCCGCGCCATGAATTCCACAGCAATTCAAAATCGGCCGGTCGAATAACTCATGATACACTGATGTGATTTACACTCACAACCGTTTTGCAGCCGAGTACATGTCCTCCTCCTATGCAAGTTGTTAGCCCGAGTTCTCAGTCTGTTCCAACGTCCTGCTGCTGCTCAGACTCATCCAGAACCACCGTAATGTCCTCCAGAAGCCATGAACGATTTCTACAGGAAGTTGCGCTACAGGAAAACCAGCATACGAAGAAGCTTGGACTATTCACGTCGAGGGTGGCAATTCTCAGTGAGGTAGGCCCGAACATAACTTTCCCATGCAAAATAGTTCAAAAGGTGGTGAATTCGACGTGTTGAGGGGATAGAAAAAATGTAAATGCAAGTATGTTTGTGAATTCAAAGGTCGTTTCCTTATCGTTGCATGGAATTGTCTTCGTGGTTCGCATGCGAGATTTTCTCCACAAGTCTTGAATTAAATCCCTCCTATAGAAAAATTGAAACACTGTCAAGGCTAACCAATGGAAAAATTGTGAATTTTATATGACTGTGTGTATGATGGAGACGTAGTTCTGTGCTCTGTGTAGAGAAATCCCAAATTCCTCCTTCTGTACACGAACAGGCAAGCTTCAGAACAAGGGAATTGATATGAAGAAGCCTGCAGATATTGTTTTTAACGCTCTGAGAAGGAGACACATCCCTGTCTGCTCAAAGCGCAAACAAAAATAGAGTCTTTTTCACCATGCCGGGAGGGTTTATTAGAAAAGAACCCTCGAACTCCAAGAAATTACGGGACACCCCTGAGGTGGTGGACTTGTTTTCCCGTGCACACTGGATGACATTCTGTGACAAGCTTCAAGGTCACGATAATGAAATTACAGAAGAATTCCTAAGGTCCTTGAAGCCGAAGTCCAAGACATTAGTCATTGTCAACTTCAGAGGATTGACCCTCAGACTCACCCCACATCTCATTAGCAGAGTAACTGATCTACCGATGGGGGTACCCTGGGATAAGGAGGAGAGAAAATTGGGTCAGAAAGCTAAAAAAGGGTTCTTCTTGCTAGAGGAACAATTTTTAGAGGACAATAATGGAGTTCGAAGAACTAGCCTACAACCGTTCTGGAGCGAAGTCAGCCTCCAAATTATGAAGTATATTACGTGTGAGGGGCGATGTAGCATTGTGTATGGCTATCATTTCCGGTTGCTAACAGAACTCGGGAACCAAATGGACCTACCCTCAAAACAGAAATTGAGCATTCCCTACTTCCTCCTACAATCCATGATTGAGTGTGCCACAAAGCTGAGGGAGGGGACACCAGACTAGCTAGCCCATCATGGGCTTATCAAGCTCCTCGTGGAAGATGCACTCCACACTTACACTGTCCCGCTCTCCTGGGAAGTTTTTCGAAATATGTCTAAGGATTATGACATCCGAATTTTGGCCGAGGAGCTCACTTCCTCCAGCAGCGAGGAGAAGGAGCACACTCAGGCAGTGAAGAAAGCTAAAGGACAAGAAACCATGGGCAAAACACCAAAGAAAGAACAAAAATGAACACAAGAAAAAGGCCAAGCTGCCAAAACAGTGGGTGGTAAAATTACACCAACACCCAGGGAGAAAAGACTACAGAGTAGGGTAGAAAGGACTGAGCAAGTCCAAGCAAGTGAAGGCACCCCTAAGGTAGCCTCAGCCAAGCTAAAGGAAAAAGCACCCTCAGCCAAGTAGGCTAAAATAGTGCCATCTGCTTCTACAGGAAGCCAGAAGGCTATTTCTACAGGAAGTTTAAAAATGGCTTCTACAGGAAGCCAGAAAACAGCCACTACAGGACTTTCTACAGGAAGTCCGAAAAAAGGACAGCAAAAGGAGAAATCGGCTGAGATTCTAGCTAGGGAGGCAGCAGCTGTGCTAGCCACCCTAAGTACCTCTCCCAAGCAGAAGGAAAAGCAAAAGAGGGAGACTCCTCTGTATTTCAAAGCAAGGGGGAGTGTAAGGATTAAGACTGGCAGACCCTAGCCTCCACCAAAAGAGCCAATCACAATTGTGGATACCCCTACCACACCAAAGGATAAGTCCCCCTCCAAGACATCCATTACTTATGAGCGGGGGATATCGAAAACATCCTCATGGAGGGAAAGGATGGAGAAATTGAACTCGGAAGCCTCTCTACAGGATGACGAGGCTATTCTACAGGAAACTTTGGCTAAGCTAAAAGAAACTGAGAAGATGGAGGAAAGAGCAGCCAAGTCATCATAGGAGGAGGAGAAGACCGATATCATCATGGAACCAAGCCCCCAGCCCAGCTTGATCTCTTATTATAACTTTTTAGAGGTCGGCAAAATTATTCCTCAAAAATTCACAGTGCCACTGTTTCTAGCACTAGAGGAAGAAAGAGTATGAACCCACACTTGGATGAAGATCGCTAAATCCAAGGGGGTAGCAGATAAAGGGCCTCTAGAGGAAAATCTCAAGGAAACACAAAGAAAGTTGGCAAGAGTAAGGCATGTGGAAAGCTCCCAACAGGCCAAGTTAAGAGAAGAGAATGAGCTGCTTAGAGAGCAGCTACAACTACAACGACAGAGGGAAGAAGAGGACACAGCAGCCAAGGACACCACAGCAGAACCTCAAGGAAAAGAAGGAATGCAAGCTGATCTAGGGGAACTAAACCAGCAACTACAAGAAATGGAATTGCAGGCAGGCATATAGATACAATCTCTAAAACAACAGATGCAAGAAAAGGAGGCACAACTGACCTGCATGGCCAATTGGGCAATGGAAGCTTTGCAATGTAGGCAGCTGGCCAAATCCTATGGCCTATACCTTAGGGATCAGTGGCTGCAATTCCAAATCAACACATTGGCATAGAGGGGTATCTCCCAAATCCAAAACCCCCAGCAGTTCATTGATTTATGTAACAGCAATTCATCGGAAGATAAGGCTAAGCTTTCAGAGTTTTACCTTCATAATTTGGCCCTTCCAAACATAACCTCGTGGGACCCCAATACAGCAATAGGGGAAATGCAGCTGATGGCAATGACCTCATGGTTAAACCACGAAGAAAAGAGAGCGACAAAGGTCAAAAATGTCATGGACCGAGAACTACATGAACCATTGTTGATTAGAGCAGAGCCAGGGGACCCCACAACATTGATATCTGCTCACCAGCACCTAGCAACCAACTCTCAGGCTTTATTAGAATACATGGATCGGCAGGCTCAGGCCATAGCACACTTCGAGGATATGGAGCGATTATTGGGGGACAATTGTGTTCATTCTTGCACCCGTAGGTGGAACACATTGTCCCACAGCCTCAAAATCATGGAATATCACACTCCAACTAGGATGAGGGAGGCCTTGGCACGAGTGCCTCTCTACAAGAAGTCTATGTAGAACCTCCAAGCCAGCTGGATAGGCCTCAAGTTAAGCCCACCTTTGCTTTTGGGTTTGTTAGAAGGAGGCACAGAAGAAGAAGAGCATAAACAGTGGGAAGAGGTGGAAAGGAAGGCCGGATTCCATGATAGTGAGGAGGATACTACTTCAGAAGCCTGCGATGTGAGGGAGGCAATCAAAGCAATTAAGGACGAGGAGCTGGACTAGTTGCTCAGAGGATGAGCAACCCTTTTAGCAGGGGGGTGATGATGAGCCCCAAATTTGGTAACTTGTTGGGCTCATTGGGCCTAATTATCCTTGTTCAGTCCTTGTTTAATCCTTCATTTTTCATAGCTTATGCATTATTTTTCAGTATGTTTATGTCATTTGTACGAATAAGGGTAGTCACTCTTCCTAGGTGGCTAATACGTGCTCATTTCAGGTTTTTTGACACATGTTGGAGCAAAACCGAGCAATCATGGGCTAGAAGACAGCCAAGCTTGAGGTGAGGATGCATAGGGGGGTTGTCTATGACAATAAATATCCCTTCCTCGGGATCTTCACCCCCAACTCCGAGCTCCGAAGGCCACCAAAACTGGATCTAGAAGGAAACCAAGCAGATTTTGGAAGGGACTGTCTACTCACAGTTTGGATAGCCAAGTCCCATAGATTTAGGGGGCCAGCTAGGGCCCTCGTGGTGTATAAATGTTAAGGCCTCAGCCTTTGTAAGGGACTTTTGAAACCATTGCATATTTTGCACTACAGTGCTGCTAGCTTTAGCTTGTTCTCTTGTAGCCATTTTGGCATCTCTTGACTTATAACTATTTTTTTATAATGAGAAGCAGTCTGATTTTATATCAACTCTGAGTTTTCTATAGGAGCCATAGCTCTCAGGGTTGGGCCCAACCTGGACCTAGGGCTTCCTTTTTGTACTGTACCTTCCTTTATGCATCGGTTGTCCTTTTATGCATTTGAACGTATTTTGTTAGGCACTTGTTTGTGATTAAATACGGTATTGGTTTATGAAAAAAATTGCTCAGATGTTTAAAATAGATTGGTAGGATACAAACAGGGAAAAAACTCCAAAAAAATGGTCAACAACACTTTCGGTTCCACTCATCCTTATTGATAAGGGGCTGGAAATTGAATAACCGCGTGTTTCCCCAAAAAAAACACTAGTTTGCTTGAACCGGCAAACCCTTAGTGTATGTTTTCAATTGTAGAAGTTATTATGGGTTCTGTTATCACTCAGGTTTCCCTTGCTCTTAAGGATAGCCGAGGTAACACTAACCAATCTTTGAACTGCAAGTTAGCCCACCGCAATAGAGAGATCTCTCTTTGATTTAACTTTTTGAGAGGAATTTTAGGCTAAGTTATTGGTTCAGTGTTCTTGTTTGGTTTGGATGGAAGAAAATGCTTTCAAAGCAGAAAGGCAAATTTCATGAAGTGATAAGTTCAACCATTGGCATGGGAGTCATGGGTCAGGATTGCCAGTGCGTTTTCTTGGTCACAAGAGGAACATGGAGCAGGATAGTTGCACATAAAACAACTTTCAAACTAAAGATGAATGGAATGTAAGGAATGAGAGGCACTTAAGAATCTCTCACCCAGCTTAACAGAGGGAAGGGATGATCTCTATCTGGGGGCAATGAAAAATCCCTGGATAATTGTCATGCGTGATAAGGTTAGGGCAAACATGAGCCATTTGGAATTCATAATTATGCCTAAACAGAGGAAAACATGAAGAAACAACAAAAATTGAGCATAGAGTGTAATTAAACAAATTCTAAGCTAATCTTTCTTTTCTGTTGTTTAGATGGTAACTTATGAATGGAAAACAAAGGTAGGAAACACTTATTGAGTTATGCGACAGCACGAGAATTCCATGATCACTCTTCAACCGTCAAACACAGTGGACAATCCATTCTCCAAAGCTCAGAAGCAGTCTTTGATTATAGAAACTATCAGGTATTACAGTGCAAGTCTCTCCTGGAGCAAAATCAGCTAAAAATAGCTTCTCGACCAACCAACCATTAATACAATTTTCAGGGTCGTTTTTATAGAGCAAATATCTCGAAATATTTATTACAACCAACCTAAAATAGGTCTGCGGAAAGACTTTCTAAACCTAAAACTGTGCTAAAATTAAATGCAGGTAAATATCTATTTGAACTGTGTTAGAGGCAGCTGGATCAAAATGAGTGTAATGTGGCCCTTGGTGGCTCGATGCAGTACTACTGGAATAACTATGCTTTGGGATTTGCAGTTCTGATCTTGTGTGAGTTAAATGTGCAATAAACGTGATTTGAGATCCTTGAGCAGCTTCGCCCTTTTCTTTGACTTTGCTGGAAGGTGTTTAATTTTCACCTACTTTGGGTCGCTGCTAAGATCTTCGCTGATACTCTTCGCCGCAACACTAATACTCTTTAGCATTAAATCGGCTTTATCTTTCCTCTGATACTCTTTGGCGATTGGATTGAAACACTATCTGCTGCTCCCTGATTCATTATGACATTTGAATTTGGCTTCCTTCTGCTTCCGTTTTGATGAAAACTGCAAAATCGGCTCTTTTCGGCTCTTTTTCGACGCAAAACGGCTGCGGAATCAAAAAGATTCCCTAAATATTCCCCATTTCGGCCTATTTCCCATAGCAATGCGTGATTAGCACCGAGGCGCTAATCACCCATCAAAAACTGCCTCTGTTTTTTAATCTGGGCTTCCTAAGCTACGATTTCGCCTTTGCGCTCTTTTCTGGCGGGTGACGTCAGCAGTGGGTCCTAGTACAGTGAGCGACGTGGCAGGGTGATGTGGTGCTTGCATGGCATGATATTTCTTTCTTTATTGCGATGCGATATACTCTCTTTGATCCGATAGCGATATCGCATTGGCGAAAAGGGAATGCGGCATGTATTTGGGGAGATGGATCTAGCGATCGCCGACTTGCGATATCACATTGGCGGAAAGGGGAAGGAGCATATATATGTGACATATAATATTGCGATATTGCCGACTTGCGATATCGCATCGGCGGAGCACTCATCGGGGAGAACTCTAATCGGGCAAAATTGGCATTGGGACCTCCGACTGCGATATCGCATCGGAGGAGCTCGAAAGGGATCGGAAGACTGTTTTGGGGGAATCGACAAAGGTTTATTGCGATCGGAAGGAGTGAGTGTGTGCTTTTGAAGAGTATTTGAGGCCTCGGAAGGGGTCCGATAACCTAGAAAGGAATTTTATGCTTTGGAAGGAGTCTGTTGCATTAGAAGATGGTTTGAAGGGGCAGCATGAGGGTTCTTGCCAAGTTTCAGATAAACTGAGCAATTCCCGGGGGTACTTATGGTTATTTCAACCAGAGGGAGGGGATATATACATAAGGGAGTTATTACCATAGTTTTTAGTAAGGGGAATTGGAAATAGATAGGGAGCTACATAGTACAGTTAGTAGTTAATATGACAAGTGATAAGAAAGCGCTAAGTATGTAAATCTTAGGCTATTAGGGGAAAAATGGTCCAAAAAAGGAAATGACCATTCCTTGAGTAAAGTAGATATTTACCAAGGAAATTGACATGGAAAATGATGAGTCTAAGAGATATCAAGCAGATCTTGACCTCTTTCGGGGAAGTTAGTGAATGATTTTGGGAAGAGGAAGAAGGGGAAGTTAGTCATGCTTCATTTGAAGTCCTTCATATGGGAACTGCCTGCTAGCTGTGACCTGGATAAATATAACACTTGAAAATGTGGAGTTGATCATAAATCACCAATCTGCAACCTCAGAATTACCTACCCAGCCTACTTACCTAACATTTTTTCTTCTTTTTGGTTTGGGTGCACTTAGACTTGCAGACTCAGCTTTTCAATTTTTTCTTTTTATGTCTTCCTATCTATATCTACCCTTATTTCTTCCAAGGGCCCAGATTAAGCAATTGGGCTCCTTTGATTCTCTACCTATCTAAGAATCTGCCAAGATTAAGCTGTTTGGACATATTATTCATTCTCTATATTCTAAAACATGAAATTGAAACCTAGGGAGACCAAGATTAAGCTGTTTGGACCTCCCTTTAGCTGAAAATTTTACAAAAATGGAATAAGTCTTCAAAACTGGAATGTAGCATATGAGCTTTAATTAGCGCTCTTTTATGGCCTCTTTCTCTGGTGTTTGTTAGAAAATATGGAGCATTGCAGCATGCAAAGTATGCCATATTTGGTATGTGAAAAATGTCAATCATGAAATATGAGTAACCTGCTGTAGCAAGAGGCTAACAGTGGCTCCACTTGGGGATGGCTTCTCCTTGTGAAAAGCCTAGAACAGCAAGTCAGACTGCCTTGATCTTCTATGGTTGTTGTGCATTGAAACTTCCTAGTGCTGCTTGTTAGATCGATTTGAAATTTTGGACTGAAAACAACACTTGTCCTCAACTTATTTGCTAGTGAACGGTGAAGCATTGCCTATTTTCTTTTGCGTGCTTCATTATCTGGACTGTTAAAAAAAATAAAAATAAAGTGCTGATATATACAAACATTTATGTACATAAAATAACACCTCCTGTTCTTTCTTGATCAAAAGGGATCATGGTAATGTTTTAACATTCGGCCATTAACAGGGCCTTCTTTAGCTCTGCTGCCATCTAGCGTTTTGAGGAAATATGTGTTATTGCCTTGCACTGCGCTGATAATGTATGGACCTTTCCACAAAAATTTGAATTTTGTATGTTTTCCCTTGTCCTCTCTTCGTGAGTCCCACCTTAGAACTTTGCTGCCAACCTAGAAATCCTCCGCTTTAGCTTTTTTATCAAACATCTTTTTGAGCTTCTCTTACAGCATTTAAGCTCTGTCATACACTTTCTCTCTGGTTTGATGGAGGTAAATGGTCTGATTAACTCTTCTCTGCATGTCATTTGGTTCATCCTGAATCTCCTGCAACAGTTTGATAGTAGGAATGCCCAAAGATGAAGGAAATCTGGCTTCCATGCCATACACTAGCTCATAAGGGTTCATCCCAATTGATTTCTTGATGGAAAGTCTGTCTGCCCACAGAGCGTTTGTGAGTTTCCTATGCCAGTTCTTCTTGTTTTCCTCCAGCATTTTCTTGATGATGTTGATGAGGCTTTTGTTGGATGATTCAGCCAAACCATTACCTTGAGGGTAGTAAGCTGTGGAGTGGCCCAAGGTAATGTGGAATTTATGGCAGAAGTTGATCATTTTTTTGGATTTGAAGGCAGCAGCGTTGTCAGTGATAATTTTCTCAGGGCAGCCAAATATGGAAAGTATATTGCTCTCAAGGAATTGGATAATGGTGGAGTCGTTGGCTTGTCTACATGGGATGGCTTCAATCCACTTAGTGAAATAATCAGTGGCTGTTAAAATCCACTTGTGCTGGCCTGAGGAAGATGGATGGATTTCTCCAATGAAGTCAAGACCCCATTGTTGAAAAGGCTTTTCGGTTGAAATGGGCTTAAGGGGCAAAGGCAATAATTTTCTTTTCCCTTCAAAGATTTGGCATTTGTGACATGAAACAACAAACTTCTTGACATCTGCAAAAAGAGAGGGCCAATAATAACCAGCCCTTAGAATCTTGTCAGCAGTGGACTTCCAATATAAGTGTCCTCCACAGTCCCCTGCATGAAATTCTTTCATGATGCTGTTAGTTTTATTTATAGTCACACAATTAAGCAATATTCCTTCATGATTTTTCCAAAACAAAGCACCATCTATGACACAAAACTTTGTTGATTTCATCCTTAAAAATCTTTTCTTGGTCCTGGACAATCCTGGGGGAGCACACAGGTTTAACAATACAAAGCAAATATCAGCATACCATGGGGATTGTAAAAAAGTTTCATTGATCTGCGGAGTCGCTAGCGCCTGCTCATTGTCCAGTTGATTAATGTCTAAGGCTTGGAAATTTGTTTCGGACATTAGTTTTGCTAGACCCTGTCCTTTTATCAGCTTGGTAGGTTTTATCTCAAAAGTCATATTCCAGAATGCTGGCAATCCACTTGCCTCTTTTGCCTTCTAGTCCTTCTTGAGTTAATATATCTTTTACGACAGAGTTTGGGACATAGGCAATTACGTGGGAGTATAAGATGTAAATTCTGAAGTCTTTGATTGCCTTAACCAGGGCATAAGCCTATTTTTCCATAATCTGATATTTCAGGGGTGCATCTCTTAAAGCTTGGCTGAAGAAAGCAATTGGCTTTTCATTACCTTGGTCATCATTTTGCAACAGGACAGCCGCTATGGTGTGCTCAAATGCGAAAGAAAAAATGATAAAATCTTTGTCGAATTGTGGACTGGTGAGGACGGGCATTTGGGTCAAGGCAATTTTGATACTCTCAAAAGCCTGCTTGGTTTCAAGAGACCACTTTACCTTTGCATCCTTTTTTAACATGTTGCTCAGTAGCCTTATTAGGTCGGCTAGGTTTGGGATAAATCTCCTTAGGAAATTGATCTTTCCAAGGAATGCTTGCAGCTCTTTTATGTTTCTTGGATATGGGATTTGGAGGATAGCTTGAATTCTTTCAGGATCAATTCTAATCCCATATTTTGATATGATATGGCCTAGGAGCTTGCCTTCCTCAAGGGAAAACAAGGACTTCTTAGGATTCAGGGAAATGCCATATTTCCTGCATGTCATGAAAATTTGCCTTAAATGTTTAAGGTGCTCTCGGTCAGATTTGGAAAAAGGGGTTAGATCATCAAGGTAAACGACAAGGAAATCATGTATTTCTTTGGCAAATGCAATATCCATTGCCCTTTGAAAGGTAGCCCTAGCGTTCTTTAGCCCAAAAGGCATTTTGACATACTTAAATGTTCCCCGCGGCGTGGTAAAGGTTGTCTTGTCTTGGTCATCCGGGTGAACAAGTATCTGATTAAATCCTGAAAATCCATCTAGCAAAGATATTCTAGATGAACCCACTACTCTTTGTAGGATATGGTCCATTTTGGGCAAAGGGTAGTGGTCTTTTAGGGAGACCTGGTTTAAATTTCTCAAGTCTACACACAGTCTTATTTCTCCTGATTTTTTCCTTGTGGGAACTAAATTAGATACCCATTCTGAAAATCTGATGGGTGCAATGATACCTGCTTCAAACATTTTCTTTATTTCTTTTTCAATGAGGGGAAGAAGCATGGGGTTGATTCTTCTCAGTTTCTGTTTGAACGGTTTTTGATTTGGTTTAAGGGAATGGTGTGTTCAATTACCGAGGTGTCATAGGACTTCAAGTCCTCATAACTCCAAGAAAATACATCTTGGAATTCTTTGAACAGATCGACATATTTTGGTTTTTGATCACGAGGCAGATTTTTGGATATTTTAATCATTTTGGGATTGTCTGCTGTTCCTATGTTATGTTCTTCAATATCAGCATTTATAGGATCCATTTTTGGTTTCTTGGGCACATCATTATTATCAAACATGTCTTCTAATGGAGTTAGTCCAGCAGGAAAAAAGTTATCCTTTAGGTCAATGAACTCAGCCTCAGTTTTGGTTGTTTCTTCTAAATGCATATGTTTAAGCTCTTGTATGTTTGCGTTGTTAAAAACTTTTGGGTTGAGGATCTGTTTAGCTGTTGCTGTTGTTACAGCCTATTGATTTTCTTCTGTTAGCTGTTGGGAATCATTCATGGCATCCATGTCAACGTTTGTATTTGAAAATTCACCCTCAAGAGTGAGGAAATTGTTAATCTGGGCATCATTTTGAAATACTTGCCAATCTTTAACATTGTTAGGGACCGCGGGTCTATGTTTTATCTCAGCAGTGAAATGGTGGTTTGGGTCAAAGGGAAGCTTGCATGTACTAGCAAAAGTTGCTAGGCTGTGAGCATGAATGTTATGGTCTCTTGAAATTTTGGCAAGCTTGGATTCGTTGAAAGACTTGAGTATTTATGTGGCAGCAGTCCTATAAGCTCTCATTCTATTATCATTGGTAACAAAGTTACCTTTCATTTGTTGTATAATTAAATCAGAGTCACCTAGAATGGATACTTTTGCAGCTCCTAGGGCTTTGAGCAATTTAGGGCCTAAGAGGAGAGCTTCATACTCTGCCATGTTGTTGGTACATCTGAAATTTAATCTATAAGCAT
>APFE030137780.1:14506-43441 GCA_000404065.3 Pinus taeda
CCAATTTTTATAAAAGGTGATTCGCCCAAATTTTAGAATATAAAATTATTTTACCTTTAAAATCGCCAACATTATATGAGACTATATATAAAATCATTATAAATTTTAACAATTTTACAAATATATCAATAAACATTTTATAGTTTGCATATTAGGGATTAATGAGATTCACCATTGTTTCTAAACTTCAAGAAAAATTTACATCCTTAAAATTTTCCTTGATAAGCATGGCATTCTGCATGATTATCATGTGTGTTGTGAATCCATATCCCTGCCCCTACTCCTAACTTGTTGACAGAACCATCAAACTCTAAATACCATGTGATTTCTTGTTTGAGGTTTGTATTAAGAGTTTCAGTTATTTGAGGATTGGGCAGACTTACAATTTCTGTTTCGGGAGGTTCTTCTTGTTTGCTGGTTTCCTTAATTGTCATGACAGTTTCATGGGTATTGGCAACTGATTCCTCGTTGATGCCTGTTTCTTGCTCTAAGGCTGAAGGCTTCTCATCAATTGGAGGATTAGTGTCATCATTAAATAAAATAAAAGAATCCATATCAGAATGGATCGAGTAAATTGGAAAATTTTGAGGCTTTTCCTCGCTACTTACCACGTACTTCATCAGTGTTTCCCTATACAGTCTCTTTGGTTGCCCAAAGACAGATATAGTGGCATAGGAGAGGTCAAGTTGAAGGGATCCTTGAAGTTTTTCTCCCCATGATCTTGATAGGAGCATGCCATATTTTGTTGGTATGTCAGCAACTACTACGTCCTATTAGGATTGTCTTGTTGGGAAATTGGACTAGGGACACACACAGGTCTTTGATTAAGCCTAAACACTTGACTTGACTTGAGTCGAAGGAGTATAGATCTTTATAGGGTCTTGTGACATCAAGGTTTAGTTTTTCCATTACAGCTTTGGGCATAAGGTTATGTGAGGCACTTGAGTCGAACATAGCATTATGCAAGATTTTGTCATGTATGTGTAGACTGACATAAAAGGGTGGGACAGGTCCATATGTTGATTTTCCATTAACTTCTGGACCAAACAGCAGCTCAGGGGTATCATCTAAAACATTTATATCGTCCCTGACCTCCGGTAGTTGAAGTGACCTTTGAATTTGCTGCCTGTATACATCATGTTTGGCAAGTTCGGAGAGGGGGTTAGATATCTTAAGTTTTCCAATCTCTGCTTCTAAATTAAAAGGTTTCTCCAATGAAACCTTTGCGTTAATAGCAGTAGATTTCTCCTTATCAAGAATACTTTTTGTGTTTTATTTTTGAATGTGAGCGTTGTGATGAATAACAAGCTGTGGTATGTCTGCTTTGGGAAGATTTTTAGGAATGTTGCTCCCCTCTTCTTTTGAGGAAGAAGGAGGCAGAGGCTGGTCAATAGAAGGCTGCACGTCTGCTATGTCTTCTGCAGTCAGTTGTTGCGGGCTTGGGGCAGAATTATCAACTGTTTGAGCTATGGTGACCTTATCTTTAATTTTGTTGAGTTGTTTGTTGTCCTTTGTTTTGTTGGGTGGAGGGACATCGATGGTCCTTGTTCTTAACTTGTATTGTTTGTGCACCTCATACACGGCAGAATCATAGCCTTGTTTGAAATCAAAATATTCTCTCGGCTTGGTCTGAAATTGTTTTACATCAGGGTAGTCTCGGTCCTCTTGAGTGAGAAAGATTTGTTGTTCATTTTTCGAATCTATCAGGTTCATATGAGTCTCACCTGTGGGCTCACTGGATGTAGATGCCTCTGCATAGTTTTCTTGGAAAGGAGGCCTAATATCATGGTCGGGACTAGCCCTTCCAGCGTTTGTGTTTTGAGTTTTTCTAAAATTCGGGTTCCTTATGGCATTGGGCGGTTATCCTTCCCATGATGTTTTCCTCTCAACATTCTCTACTCTATCTCCCAGCCTATGGATGCCACTGATAATAGCATCTAGCTTCTGGACGAAGGCTAAGGGTTCTTCCTTGAAGGTGGTTCTTCTCTCAGTTCTGTCTCTGTTTCTTTTGGCAATCAGGTTTGCCTCCACACTAACAACAACATCTTGCATCTCTGCAAGGCTTTGAGGGGCTCTTTCCCTTAGCTGATAGGCCATTTCAGCGTCAAAACCATCAGGGAATTTGTATAAAGCAAGATCAGGTGGAGGTCTTAAGTTTTGTGGTATTGCATTGTAGACATTATTGAACCTCGCACAGTAGTCCAAGACCGTTTCCTGAGGGCCTCTTTTGATAGTATCATACTCAGATAGTATGTGTAAGGGGTCTTTCTTTTTTCCCATCTGTTAATAAATGTCTGGTATAAGGCTTCTGGATTTAATATGGAATTGGGTGTAAGTGCTCTAAACCAGGTCCTGACATCACCGGTCAAACTTTGGACAAAAATTTTCATTCTTACACTGTCATCATCAATTTCATAACTCTCAAAGTAATCCTGCATTTTCTTTGTATGCTGTAAGGCTATGCAGGAATTCGTGCCATCAAAATAGGTAATTTTTGTCTGGTAGTCCTGAGGCAAAGCCCCGGGATTAGCATGCAGCTGTAAGGGTGCATATCTATTAGCCATGTTGACAGGGATAAGTGGAAAAACTGGGGCAACTGGGATAATAGGAACAACCGGGGTAGAAGGAGTAGTAGTCGTAGTATGAGTATAGGATGGAGGTGTAGAAGAGCTGCTTGGAGAAGGGCATGATGAACCAGGGGAACTTGGGGTTCACCGAAATAGAACTTTGACAGGGGTTGGAACACCGCTTGGTTGGACTGTTTCAGGACTCGAAGCAGTTGGGTCTTCTTGTTGCTTTTGTTTTCTAATGATCTTAGGGATTAAATTCGGATTTTCAAAAGTAGCAGGGCGATTTGGGTCTGGATTTGACCTTGTATGACGCGTTTTCTTCTTAGGAGCCAGCTTCTAATCTGTTTTTTGGGAACTTTTCTAAGACCACAGGTCCACCGAGACTTTTAAGGGCCGATTTCTTCCTCTGCAGAGCTTCAGACTGGTTTTGTGAGATTATCTAAGGAGTTCCCCAGTGGAGTCGCCATTATGTTATCACTCAGGTTGTCCCTTGGCTCCTTAAGGGATACGGCCGAGGTAACCACTAACCAATCTTTGGACTGCAAGTTCTAGCCCACCTGCAATCAGAGAGGGCTCTCTCTTTATGATTTAACTTTGATGATGAGGATTTTAGGCTAGTTATTAGGTTCAGGGTTCTTGTTTGTGTTTGGATGGAAGGAAAATGCTTTCAAGCAAAGAGGCAATTCACGAAGTGATAAGTTTCAAACCATTGGGCATGGAGTCATGGGTCAGGATTGCCAGTGCGTTTTCTTGGTCACAAGAGGAACATGGAGCAGGATAGTTGCACATAAAATAACTTTCAAACTAAAGATGAATGGAATGTAAGGAATGAGAGGCACTTAAGAATCTCTCACTCATCTTAACAGAGGGAAGGGATGATCTCTATCTGGGGGCAATGAAGAATCCCTGGATAACTGTCATGCGTGATAAGGTTAGGGCAAACATGAGCCATGTGGAATTCATATTTATGCCTAAACAGAGGAAAACATGAAGAAACAACAGAAATTGAGCATAGAGTGTAATTAAACCAATTCTAAGCTAATCTTTCTTCTCTGCTGTTTAGATGGTAACTTATGAATGGAAAACAGAGGTAGGAAACACTTATTGAGTTATGCGACAGCACGAGAATTCCATGATCACTCTTCAACTGTCAAACACAGTGGACAATCCATTCTCCAAAGCTCAGAAGCAGTCTTTGATTATAGAAACTATCAGCTATTACAGTGCGAGTCTCTCCTGGAGCAAAATCAGCTAAAAATAGCTTCTCGACCAACCAACCATTAATACAATTTTCAGGGCCGTTTTTATAGAGCAAATATCTCGAAATATTTATTACAACCAACCTAAAACAGGTCTGCAAAAAAGACTTTCTAAACCTAAAACTGTGCTAAAATTAAATGCAGGTAAATATCTATTTGAACTGTGTCAGAGGAAGCTAGATCAAAATGAGTGTAATGTGGCCCTTGGTGGCTCGATGCAGTACTACTGGAACAACTGCGCTTTGGGAGTTGCAATTCTGATCTTGTGCGAGTTAAATGTGCAATAAACGTGATTTGAGTGCCTTGAGCGGCTTCGCCCTTTTCTTGGACTTTGCTGGAAGGTGTTTAATTTTCACCTGCTTTGGGCCGTTGCTAAGATCTTCGCTGATACGCTTCGCTGCAACACTGATACTCTTTGGCATTAAATGGGCTTTATCTTTCCTCTGATACTCTTTGGCGTTTGGATTGAAACACTATCTATTTCTCCCTGATTCATTATGACATTTGAATTTGGCTTCCTTCTGCTTCGTTTTGATGAAAACTGCAAAATCGGCTCTTTTCGGCTCTTTTTCGGCGCAAAATGGCTGCGGAATCAAAAAGATTCCCCATTTCGGCCTATTTCCCGTAGCGATGCGTGATTAGCGCCGAGGCGCTAATCGCGCATCAAAACTGCCTCTGTTTTTTAATCTAGGCTTCCTAAGTTGCGATTTCGCCTTTGCGCTCTTTTCTGGTGGGTGACGTCAGCAGTGGGTCCTAGTACGGTGAGTGACGTGGCAGGGTGATGTGGTGCTTGTGTGGCATGATATTTCTTTCTTTATTGTGATGTGATATACTCTCTTTGATGCGATAGCGATATCGCATCGGTGAAAAGGGAATGCGGCATGTATTTGGGGAGATGGATCTAGCGATCGCCGACTTGCGATATCGCATCGGCGGAAAGGGGAAGGAGCATATATATGTGATATATAATATTGTGATATTTCCGACTTGCGATATCGCATCGACGGAGCACTTATCGGGGAGAACTCTAATCGGGCAATATTGGCATTGGGACCTCCGACTGCGATATCGCATCGGAGGAGGTCGAAAGGGATCGGAAGACTATTTTGGGGAATCAGCAAAGGTTTATTGCGATCGGAAGGAGTGAGTGTGTGCTTTTGAAGAGTATTTGAGGCCTCGGAAGGGGTCTGATAACCTAGAAAGGAATTTTATGCTTTGGAAGGAGTCCGTTTCATTAGAAGATGGTTTGAAGGGGCAGCATGAGGGTTCTTGCCAAGTTTCAGATAAACTTAGCAATTCCCGGGGGTGCTTATGGTTATTTCAACCAGAGGGAGGGGATATATACATAGGGGAGTTATTACCATAGTTTTAGTAGGTGGAATGGGAAATAGATAGGGAGCTACATAGTACAGTTAGTAGTTAATATGACAAGTGATAAGAAAGCGCTCAGTATGTAAATCTTAGGCTATTAGGGGAAAGGTGGTCCATAAAAGGAAATGACCATTCCTTGAGTAAAGCAGATCTTTACCAAGGCAATTGACATGGAAAATGATGAGACTGAGGTATCAAGCAGATCTTGATCTCTTTCGGGGAAGTTAGTGAATGATTTTGGGAAGAGGAAGAAGGGGAAGTTAGTTATGCTTCGTTTGAAGTCCTTCAGATGGGAACTGCCTGCTAGCTGTGATCTGGATAAATATAACACTTGAAAATGTGGAGTTGATCATAAATCACCAATCTGCAACCTCAGAATTACCTACCCGGCCTACTTACCTAACATTTTTTTTTCTTTTGGTTTGGGTGCACTTCGACTTGCAGACCTAGATTTCAATTTTTCTTTTTATGTGTCCTATCTATATCTACCCTTATTTCTTCCAAGGGCCCAGATTAAGCAGTTGGGCTCCTTTGATTCTCTACCTATCTAAGAATCTGCCAAGATTAAGCTGTTTGGACAGATTTTCATTCTCTATATTCTAAAACAGGAAATTGAAACCTAGGGAGACCAAGATTAGGCTGTTTGGACTTCCCTTTAGCTGAAAATTGTACAAAGCTGGAATGACTCTTCCAAATTGGAATGCAGTAGATGAACTTTGAGTAGCATTCTTTCCTTGCCTCTTTCTTTGGTGACTGTTTAGCAAATATGGAGCATTGTAGCATGCAAAGTATGACATATTTGGCCTGTAAAAATGTCAATCATGAAATATGAGTAACCTGCTGCAGCAGGAGGCTAACAGAATGATGCAGGACACTAAAAAACAATGAAGATATTTACAATATCTTGATACCAATTTGACAAACAATATTTCTCATCAATATGTACAGAATGGTCTAATCTTAACGTAAAAGTTCTTGTGAATTCTATTCTTTATGATGTTTGGAAGGTTCTTGTGGATTATTCCCTTTTGCATAGATAGAAGGCTCTTGTGGATTCTTCTCATTTGGATTTTGGGAACGTTCTTGTGGAATCTCCCATAGTATTTCTAGAACATAGTTGATGCCTAACAATTTATAGTTAGATTCAGTAAGAAGCTTAGATAATCCTTGACCATTTACTAGCTTTGTGGTTTTCATAGTTAGATCAAACTCCAAAATTTGAGTGATGCATCTACCTCTCCTTCCATCAATATTCGGTTGTGTGAGAACAATTTTAACAACACTGTTGGGAACATAAGCTATAATGGTTGAATGTAAAAAATACATCCTAAAATATTTCAAGGATTGGACTAGGGCATAAGCCTTCTTTTCAATTATATCATATTTGAGCTCAACATCCGTCATGACTTTGCTAAAAAATGATATAGGTTGGTGGTGGGAATATTCATTATTTTCTAATAAAACAGAAGGAAGGGTTGTTTCAAAGGCAAAGGAAAAGATACTGAATGGTTTGGTATAATCAAGACTGGCCAAAGTTGGAGCTTCAGAGATGGCTTTCCTGATTTGATCATATGCATGTCTGAAAGAGACAGTCCATTTAACTTCATGACCCTTTTTAAGCATATTAGTTATATCTTTGGCAATTTTAGCATAATTGGGTATGAACCTTCTTAAAAAGTTGATTTTACCAAGAAAATCTTGAACTTCCTTTTTATTTCTTGGTAATGAGAATGTCTAGATGGATGATACTCTTTTGGATCAATAAATACTCCATCTTTGGAAATTATATGGCCAAGCAACTTACCTTCAGAGATAGCAAATAGAGACTTCTTTAGATTCAATGATATTCCAAATTTCCTCCATCTTTCAAAAACCTTCATCAAGTGCTTTAAATGTTTTTTATCAGAATTAGAATAAATTGTAAGGTCATCAAGATAAATAACAAGAAATTTGTTTACCTAGCCTACAAAAGCTATATCCATAGCTCTATGGAATTTTGCTCCTGCATTTGTCAAAAAAAAGGGCATCCTTGCATACATGAAAGTACCCCAAGGTGTTGTAAAGGTAGTCTTTTCCCTATCCTCTTTGTCAACCATAATCTAATTATAACCAGAGAAACCATCTAACATAGAAAGTCTCTTAGCTCTAAAAACTTGTTGAAGTAACTGATCCATCTTAGGTAATGGATAGTTATCATTTAATGATGCTTTATTCAAGTCTATAAAATCGATATAGAGCTTGAATTCACCATTTTTGTTTCCTCACAGGTACTATGTTGGCAATCAAATTGTTATGCTTTTAAGTTGCAAAACATACCGGAATACAGAATATGCGAAGAAAAATACCCAGAACATAGAATAGTGAGAGTCAACAACAAATATTTTATTATTCAGAAAGCAATGTTCACTGGCCTCTTCGAGGGGGCAACCTCTAATAGAGCAGAGCTCAATTAAAAAATAAGACACAATGCTCCTCGCAGGGAGTCTCTATCCTTTATATATGACTCATACATGTAATACCATGGATCAATACCATGGGTTTTATTAATACAATCTACCTAATACTAGGCCCATTTGCAACTAACTGTGGTCCGGTAATAAATAGCGGGTTAACCACTTACAGTTATTAATATGGGCTTTATTGACTCTTTATTATGACCTGATCCCACCAAATAAATAAGGGGGTTAGGGTGGGACCCTAACATAACCTCCCCCTTAAGAATAGCCTTGTCCTCAAGGCTGAAGCTGCAGAAACTGCTGAAGAATAGTTGTTGGTTACCAGGTTGCATCTTCCAAAGAGGTGTCTTTCCACTTGACGAGGACTTCCTTAATCACTCAGCCACACAGGGGCCATTCCCGTGTGTCCAGGACCTATTCAGGTTGGAGCTAGATTGACCCTTCCTCGTCCAATTCAGGTAGACTGGTTTGAATTCTGCAATTGTTCCCAATCACTTTCTTGAGGCATGAGACATGGAAAACTAGATGGATTTTTGCCGTAAGTGGCAAAGCCAACTTGTATGCTACTTCTCCAATGCGTTGAAGTACTTGATATGGTTCGTAGAATTTTGGAGATAGTTTCTCACAACCCTTGTCTTTGAGTGATGTTTTCTTATAGGGTTTCAGCCTCAAAAATACGTAATCCCCTTCCTAAAATTGGCGCCCTGAGCGATGCTGGTCTACCTGTTGCTTCATGTAGTTTTGAGCTTGATGAAGATTCTCTCTAAGATGGGCGACCATGGTTGAATGGATTTGTAGGAGTTGATCCACTGCTTGTACCTTTGAGCATCCCTTGATATAAGAAGTAGGGGAAGGAGGGAGTTGACCATATATTGCTTTATAGGGAGTCATTTTGGTGGTGGCATGATAGTTGGTGTTATACCACCATTCAGCCAGAGGTAACCACTGAACCAAAAGATGTTTCTTTTTCTGAAGTGAAACACCTAAGGTAGGTTTCCAAACATTTGTTGATGGCTTCAGTTTGACCATCTGTTTGTGGATGATAGGAAGTGCTAAGTTTTAGATGGGTGCCTTGTCGCCTGAAGAGTTCCTGCCAAAAATTACTGGTGAAGATCGAGTCACGATCAGACACAATAAAAGTGGGCATGCCATGCAATTTGAAGATCTGATCCATGAAATATTGAGCGACCAAAGTCGGTGTAAACGGATAGGGTAGGGCGAAGAAATGAGCATACTTCGAAAGTCTATCCACAACCACCATGATGACTGACTTGTTTCTGGACTTTGGAAGACCTGTAATGAAATCCATAGAAACCTCCATCCATATTGATGCCAGGATGGGCAATGGTTGTAATGTGCCTGGTGCTTTGAGGGTCTCCCCTTTGTGGCGTTGACATACATCGCATTCTGCTACAAAAGTAAGGATGTCCTTTTTCATGCCTGTCCAAAAAAATGATCTTCTGGTGCGAGCATACGTCTTCTGAAAGCCTGCTTGTCCTACAAGGGGGGATGAGTGCAATTCTACCAAAATGCGACTTTTGAGGCTGGATGTTGGTGATATTATGACTCTGTCCCTGTAGCGAAGAATCTCATTCTGCCACGAGTAGCCCTTGGTGGGATTTGGATCAGCCTAGAATTGAGAAATGAGTTGGGAGAGCGCGGGATGTGAAAACCATTCCATGCGAGCCTCTTCAATCCATTCTGGAATGGGAAGGGAAATTGCTAGCAGGGTACTTTCTTCCTCAAATTGGCGAGATAATGCATCTGCTACACTATTTTCTTGCCCTTTTTTGTAAATGATCTCATAATAATATCCGAGCATTTTGGCGAGCCATTTATTTTGTTGTGGGGAGGATAGGCGTTGCTCCAAAAAATATTTAAGACTGTGATGGTCTGTGCATATTTGGAAACGTCGCCCCAGTAAGTAAGGTCGCCAGGTCTCTACTGCATGTAAGATGGCCATCATTTTCTTCTCATAGGTAGATTGACCTAGATTCTTCCCACTTAGTTGTTGGCTTGTGAAGGCCAAAGGTCGACCTTCGTGCATTAAAACTGCCCCAATACCTGTACCCGAAGCATCATATTCAATGACAAAAGATTTGGTGATATCCGGTAGTGCTAAGACTGGAGTGGAACACATGGCATTTTTTAGAGTTGTAAATTCCTGCTATGCATCCTCATTCCAGAAGAATGAATTTTTCTTCAAGAGTTGCGTGAGGGACTTTTGCTATGCGACCATAATTACAGATGAATTTGCAATAATAGCCTGTGAGACCCAAAAATCCTCTCAGGCTCTTCAAATTCTTAGGTTGAGGCCAATCTTGCATTGCCTAGATCTTTTTGGGGTCCACTTTGACACCTGCACACCCCACAATGTGGCCCAAATACTCAACTTCTTCCATGCCAAATGAACACTTGTACATCTTAACAAATAATTGATGCTTGTGGAGCAGTTGCAAAAGTAGATCTACATGTTGAATATGTGCAGCCCAAGTGCAACTATAGATGAGGATGTCATCAAAGAAGACAAGAACGAATTTCCTGAGATATGGTTTGAGAATATGGTTCATAAGGCTCTGAAAAGTAGATGGGGCATTACAAAGACCAAATGGCATGACCAAGAACTCATAATGGCCTTCATGAGTTTGGAAAGCAGCCTTTGGAATGTCGACTTCCTTCATGCGAATTTGGTGGTAGCCTGAGCGAAGATCCAGCTTAGTGAAGAATTGAGCCCCATTGAGTTCATCGAGCAAATCATCAACCACTGAGATGGGAAATTTATCTTTGACTGTCAGCTTATTGAGGGCCCTGAAGTCTAGACACATCCGCCATTCCCCATCTTTCTTGAGTACCATGACCACCGGTGATGAATAAGGACTAATGCTGGGACGTATGACACCTGCTTCCAAAAGTTCCTTTACTATTTTTTCTATTTCATTCTTTTGGGTGAACGGATATCTATAGGGGCACACATTTGGGGTTGGGCCCCAGGAACCAAGGTGATGCTATGATCATGTTCCCCTCTCGAGGGTGGAAGCTCATGAGGCTTGTCAAAGACCGACAGATGGTTATTTAGAATCTGTTGCATCTCCGGATGAATCGGGAGAGACTTGGTTTCGACTGCTTGGATGGAATAAAATTGAGCTATAACTCCATGATGTCCCTTTTTTAGAAAATTTTCCATCTTATGCGAGCTGATGATAGAGGGGACTCCCTCCTGGAGTCCACAGAGGGTATGTGTGGAGTTGTTCTGCTTAAAACTCATATATAACTCCTGGAAATCCATTGTGATTGGCCCAAGAGTGCGAAGCCATTCAACCCCTAGGATAATGTCGCACCCACCCATGTGTATTGCAAACATGTGGGTCTTCAACTGATAGTCCCCCATTTGAAGTTTGACATTTTCACAGCGGCCTTCACATTTCATTGTGCCCCCATCCGCAATTTGGACTTGGAAGTTAGAAATTGCTCGTACAAAACAATGCACTGCTTCCGCGTCTTTTTGATGGATGAAATTATGTGTACTTCCACTATCAATGAGGACTACTACTAGGCCATGTTTAATAAAACCTCTGATTTTGAGAGTTTGAGGTGAAGAAATCCCTGCCAGAGCATGCAGTTAAATAACTGGTGCATCAGGGACATTGTCCTTTTGGTTGTCTTCTTCTACTGCCTCAGGTTCCTCAAGTGGTGGATCTTCCTCCGATGACCTGTAATCAGTGGCATCAATTTGAAAAAATTTGGGCTCCTTGCATTTGTGACCTCGGGAGTATTTTTCATCACATTAGTAACATAATCCCTGTTTTCTTCTTTCGACCATTTCTACTGGTGACACCTTTTGAACCTTAAGTGTTTGAGTAGTGTTGTGAGCCTGTGTGGGGCGACCCTTGGTGGTGAAATTTGGGCGAGTGGCCAGGGCTGCTAATGCACGTTCCACGTTATGAGCTACCTTGCAAGCCTCAATCCATGTGGGAGGGTGGTGCAGTTGGACGTGGACTTTTATGGTCTCTTTAAGACCACTAATAAAACATTCTATGTAGAACACATCTGAGAGACCCCTAGTGCGAAAGGCTAAGGCTTCAAAGGCTGTAATATATTCATGCACTGTGCTAGTCTATCGGAGCTTAGTAAGATGACCCAGAAAAGCAGATTCCTGGTCAAAGCGGTCTGTAAGAGCTTTTTTGAATTTGTCCCAAGTCCTAAAAGGTGCATTGCAACGTTGATGCCATTCCCACCATTGCCACCTTTCATTGTCCAAGACTGCTCCCACCATAAGCTGAGTCTCATCATCTAGGATGTTATTCAAATTGAAATACTGCTCCATTTGTGCTATCCATGCCACCGTGTGAGAACCATAAAATTTATGCATATCAACCTTGGGAGGTCTTGGACGGGATTGTTGTTTTTGGGAGCCCCAGAGGTGAGGAGAATGGCTAGACTCACCCTCACTATGTCCATTGCCACTATACTCTTCCTCATGGGCTACCTCCTTGCCCTTCGGAATTGCGCTCCGGACTAATATTGTTAGATTCTCAAGCTGAGTTTGGATGGATTGCAAGATTTTCTCAAGTTTGTCCATCCTCTCATTGGCCATCGCTTGAGCTCTAGTTGCTGCCATGCACCAACCTGATGCTCTTAAAATTTTGGACCGCCAAATTTTTTTTTCACTAATAATTGAATGGTACCTCCATGCTCAGCTTGTCGTCCTGATTCTGATGGGCTAGATCACCAATAAGCGCCCCGGGAGATCTCAGAAAACTCCTAACGGAGTTTTACTCCTTAGGAATACTGCAGTCGCCAAATCCTCAAAATGTCAATGTTGTCAAAAGTCCTGCGAAAATCATGCTCCGATATAGGAACCCCACACAACTACTCAGATCAGGTGGATCAGAGAGATCTGAATGGTGGATCAGATAGCTCTGAGCGGCGGAACAGATTGCTACTGTAGATCTAATGGATCTAATAGATCAGACTGATGTCTAGCCAAGATGAAAGGGAGCTATGGTCTCGAGGAGTGTCAGGTGCTACAGATCACAATATACATAAGGTTCTGACAGTAGTACTCGGCCCAATATTTCAGGGCTCTAACTAAGGATGATCAACCGTACCCTTAGCCGTACAACCCGACTACCCTATCGTACGGGCGAGTAATATCTTCGAGTGCTGTTCTCGGTGTACTGTAGCAGCAAGATGACCAATGGTTTATCTATGGCTAGGTTGCAGAGGAGCCAGGGGGATTCTGATATACCTAGAAGGTACGTGGAAGACAGTCCGTACGCATTTTTGTCTAATGCGCTGCTACTCAAAGGGGTACCCATAAGGGTTACAAGGGAGTCCAACAAGAGTGACCACCTCTTGTATTTCCAGCGTGCATGCCTCCCCAAATCCATAGATTTATGCACTCAATGACAGATCCCATGGTTTAAAGACGCCGAAACACGTCTCTAGCCAAAAAAGATTTTTGCTAAGAAATGGAGATCCCACCGGCCCTGGAAAGAGCTCTGATACCACTTGTTATTCTTTTAACCTGCAAAAGATACCCAAATAAAGAATATGCGAAGAAAAATACCCAGAACATAGAATAGTGAGAGTCAACAACAAATATTTTATTATTCAAAAAACAATGTTCACTGGCCTCTTCGAGGGGGCAACCTCCAATAGAGCAGAGCTCGATTCAAAAATAGGACACGATGCTCCTCACAGGGAGTCTCTATCCTTTATATATGACTCATACATGTAATACCATGGATCAATAACATGGGTTTTATTAGTACCATCTACCTAATACTAGGCCCATTTGCAACTAACTGTGGTCCCATAATAAATGGCGGGTTAACCACTTACAATTATTAATATGGGCTTTATTGACTCTTTATTATGACGTGATCCCACTACATAAATAAGGGGGTTAGGGTGGGACCCTCACACAAATCATAATATCTTAGTGGAAGAATAATTTGTGCATCTAACATTTTCTTAATCTCCTTCTCAATAGTTGGTAGAAGAACTAGATTAATTCTTTTGAGCTTTTGTTGGTAGGGTTTAGCTTCAGACTTCAATGGGATCTTATGTTTAATGAGGGATGTGTCATAAGTTTTAAGATCAGCATATGACCAAGAAAAAACATCTTTGTACTTTCTAAGTAACTTAAGATATTCATCTTTAACTTCTAGGGCTAAAGATGTAGAGATTTTTATGTTCTGCACTTTTATTGGGTTCCAATGTTGATTTCTTCAATGTCATCTTCAAGAGAAATGGATGGAGGATTTCGAGGGACATCATTATAATTGAATAATTTCTCTAAAGGAATTAACCCTTCAGGAATGAAGTTGTTTGATAATTGTATGATGTCATGATCTACAATTTTAGAATCTAAATCTGAATCATCAGTAGCTTGAGGATTGAGCATATCAAGATTGTTTCGTCAGTTTGTAGAAGAGAAAATTCACCTACAAGTTGAAGGAAATACTTTATTTGTTCATGATCCTCAAACACCTGCCAATGGTTTTGGTTGTCTAGTATAGATGATTTGCATTTAACTTTTATTTGGTATAACACTTGGGTTTGATTAGGAATCTTAAATGATTTTGCATGTATGTTTTCATTTGTAGGGACATAATTTATGTTGAAGGCATCAAAGAAATTTTCAATGCAGTCCCAATCCTCATTCCGATAAGATCTAAGCCTGGGATGCTTTGTTTGGCAAATATTTCCAACTTGTTTTACAATGAGCTCTGAGTCAGGTTGTGTACCTTTAAACTTTTGGCTAATTGTAGTCCTAGAAGGAAATCCTCATATTCTACCACATTATTGATAGCTTTGAAAGCAAGTTTACATGATTGTGTAATGTTTTCTTTTCCTGGTGAGATTAGTACTACCCCAGCCCCTTCTCCATCCTTTGTACAAGAACCATCAAAGAATAGCTTCGATACATCATTTTGATTCGATATAGGGTTTTCAATTACATCTTCAATTCTTACTGAGATTCATGTATTTGGTTTGAAGAGAGTTGAAAATAGCCAAAATCTTAATTAATAGCATAGATGGGGTGGATTCTTGGTTGATCTATTTTGCATACAGTGTGCAAGAGACTAACTTCTCTATACAACCTAAGTTTTTCTCCCCCATAAACTGAAATAGTGGCATAAGAAAAGTCCATCTGAAGAGTCCCCCCTAATTTGGCACAACAAGACCTTGAAATGAGCATTCCAAACCTGGGAGGGATATCAGTGACAACTACATCTAATACTATGCTCTTTACTGGGATTTGGATAAGAGTGACTACTAAATCCTTAATAAGTCCTAGAAAAGGTACCCTTTTGGAACCAAACATGTACAAATCATGATAGGATCTAGTTATGTGAAGATTTAAATGATCCATGATGGTTTTGGCATAAGATTATGTGATGCTCCAGAATCAAGCATACAATTGTATAGCATGGAATCATTTGTTTTTAGTGTTACATAGAAATGGGGTACGATTTCATCTATCATATCTAAGCTAGGGCCAAAGCCAACTACTAGTTTGTCATCTTGATGGCTAATAACATCACTTTCAACATCAACTGAGGTAGTTTGTATCCATTTGGAGACTTGATTTTTATATCCAGGGTTTTTGGAAAGTTCTGAAAGTGGTATGGGGATTTTAACTCTTTGTAACTCTTCTCAACATTAAGTGTAGTTAAGACAATTTTTTCAAATTAAGTTGTATTAGATGATTGATTTAGTCATTAACTAGTAGTTTTCCTGCTTGATCTTCTTTAACTTGCTCATGTTGTGAAAGAGGAATAATAGTGGTCTGACTAGAAGAAGTATCCGTATTATTAACATCTTCAGTGATAGTCATTGTTGTCATTAGGCTATTTATCATCTATCAGTAAAGGAGTTGGAACCTGCTGATCATTACTAGGTCTTTGAAGAATTTGTAATTGTGGATTTATTTTGTATTCACCTTTCTTTTGATTTTGAGGTTGAGAGGCTGTCTGTTGAACTATTCTAGGTTGAGTGTCAATTTTGGAATTCTATTGGATAAATTTCTAAGAAGTGAAGTGATATCATCTATTTTAGAATCTTCAGTTTTGGTCTTTGAACAAGTAGAGGCCTCTTGACTAGATTTAAGTTTTCTTTGGGCTTTTTCCTCTTTAGCTTTTAAAGTGGCTGAGGTAGCCCTATTTGCTTCCACCTCTATAGCATTAGTTTTCATGTCTTCAAGAGTCCTTGAATTTATTTCTCTTAACGTTACAACAAAATCATCTTCAAAGGCTTTTTAAAACCTAGATTTTGTTGTTACTATAGGGGGTTTGCAATTAGGGGGAATCTGATGATAAAGTTTGTTAAACCTTTTGATAAAATCAAAGACAGGTTCACCAAAGTTTCTTTTAAGTTCTTCAAACTCAGTCAAAAAGTAAAGAGCATATTTCTTCACACCCCGTTGGTTTTTAAATATGTTTGTTAGCTCCTCCCAATTCCTAATGGAATTCGCAGGTAACTTCCTAAACTAGGTTCTCACATTTCCCTCATGCGATTGAAAAAACAAACTCATGTAAAAAATTTCTTGTTCTATGTTCATGTTATCTGTGAAGTCTAGAAATGCTTGAAGATGGTACTCAGCTGAGGATCCAGTTTCTCCATTATACCTTGGAGGGTGCTTTAAATATCTAGAAGGGAATGTATCAAGGTTTTGAGGTAAAACAAAAGCTACATATCTGGTTTGTACAATAGGTTGGAATTCCATAGTAGAAGGTGGTGTATGAGGTGTTTGTGTAGATGAAGAAGAAGAAGAAGAAAAAGAAAAAGAAAAATAAGATGGTGATAGAGAGGGTGGACAACTATGTGGAGGCAAAGAAGGAGAGGTCCTGAATGACTTTAAGGGAGTCTTAATAACTAACTTCTGGACCTGAGAATGAATATCCTCTTTTGTTCCAAAGAGTGGATTTGAATATATAGAAAAGGTCCCTTTAGGTTGTTTAGAAGTAGGAGATTCAGGCTGTTCAGAAGTGGAAGGGAATGAAAAAGTAGTAGGGGATATGAAGTCTGTAGGTTTGTATTCAGGTAAATGAACACCCAAGTCAGACTCAGATTTAGGTGATCCTACTGGTAGTGGGGGTTCTTGACATGATTCAAGTGAATGAATAAAGAAAGCTGATTTGAAATCAACTCCCATATCTTAAAGTTCAGAAACCCTAGGTGATAAATGAGTCAAACCTTAATTTGATGGAATGTTACTATAGGGATCAAATTGTAATATATCTTTAGACTGCAAGGTTGAAGTAGAAGAAGATGGTTGATGTCTTCTTCTGGAATTGACCTTTCTCACAAGTTTTTTCTAGATCTGACAGAGGACTAACTATGTTAGATTTAGAATGGGATCTAGTGTGCTTAAAAGGTGCCAGTTTAGCATAGTGCAGTCTCTAGGTGAAAGATTTTGACCTATCTAGACCACTAGTCACCTTAAAGGAATAGGATTTATATCATTTTCCTAGGAAAACTTATCAAATTTAGTTCCCTGGCAACGACGCTAGATTGATCTTGTACCTCTGAGATGATAATGGTCAATTAATCATGCTAAAGCATCTAAGGTATTTGTTTTGGGCATTTTGGTTTTGTTTTTTATGGAGGACCAATACATAGACAAATTGTAAGAATGATGTATCGACTCTTTTAAATAGTAATAATAGATAATCAAATGGCTACTTTTTAGCTTCACACAGTGATTTGAATTTATAAACTGTGTAGAAAGAATTGTAAGGGGATATGATTAATTTAGATTTTAGACAGAAAGATAAATTATCATAAGTGGAAAACCTTTTTCCAATGTTCAAAATTTAAACAAACTATGCTTAAGATTACATAAGATGCTGACAATTTTGTGTTATAGAGGGAGCCTTTTAGACAAATTGTCTAATATCTCAGTCTCTTTATGATAATAACTTTAGAAAGGATTCTTAAGAATAATTGTAACACATTTTTTCTCACCTGATATCGTTGTAAAATTTAAACACATGAAAAATAAACAAAATGAATGAAACACATGAAAAACTTACAGAAGAAAATGAAACTGTATGAGACCAAATTTTGAATCCTTTGCTTTATTATCGGTGGTCTAGAAATAGCTTGTACATCAATGCTTTTACAAAATTTCTTATGAAAGGTAACAACCTTTGATAACTCGTAGAAGAGATTTATTTATACAATTTGAGTGTTAAGAAAATATCTTAAACAAATTTACAAAAATAGCTTAATACAAAATCAGGAAAAATTAACTGATAGTCAATATGCCACTATTTTGATGTTGAACTGTCGATGATTGTTCCTTAAAATTCTGAATGCTATTGACCTGTTGATGACTGTTCCTCAACTGTTGAATGTTGTTGATATTTCTTTCAGTCAAGTAAATCAGTTAACTTTTCTCAGTGTTTACTATTTTGGATGGATAGCTTAGTTACCCTTCAATAAACCTCATCCATTTATTTATATTTAGTAAAACTAGGTTTTACTAAAAATATGTGTTTTATTTCATTAAGGATGAAAAAGGTATCTCTAAGGGAATTCAACACAAGCCTTGATGTTGCTATACCTTTTATATTTGAAACTATAGCTTCACTGGTCTTGACATCTATAAGCTTGCGGACATAGTCTTCGATAGGCATTAAATTATCATTTTTCACAAATAGGGAGGGAAAACCCTTATGGTGAAGGGTTGCAGCCTGCTGAAGAAATGTTGGACTATGACATTAACGCTACTACACTTTTCCTCCAACTGAAGAATGAGATTTTTCTTTGTAATAAACTTCTTCACTTCCAGTATGGCTATTTTTTGGTCATCAATACCCAATTCTTGAAGCTCATAGTTGTATTTACAATTCAGAAACTTGATTATATCAGCGGCTATTTCTAGCTTGTCCTCAAGTTGATTTGAGATAGTTTCAATAGCTTCTTGAGATTTTTCTAACAAGTCTTTTTGATAAAATATTATTTTGATATAAGTCTAGATATCTTTGATTGATTCAATGATATCTTCCCATATAATATCCTTTACTATGAGGTAAGAGTCTTTGACTACTTTCTGCAATACATCAATTTGACCTTTTTCCCTCTATAGTTCAGTTGCATGTGGGTTGGCTACAACTGTTTTCGTGTGTTGTAGTGTCTTCTGGTGATCCTGCAATTTCTTGATTTCCTTTGTCTGAATACAGAGGTTTTGAATAGCTTCAACAAGTTGTTCAACTCCTTTTGTTTTACTTGTGGTTGCTGTTGTGCCTGAGGCGTAAACTTTAGTTATAGAGACTGTTGTAAGAGGAACTACTTCCATTGGAATATTGGCCTTTTTCATAGCTTCCTCTTTCTCTTTGACAATTTTTTCCATTAGTTCCTCCATTTTAGTTATTTTCATATTTTGTTTTATGATGAGCTTCATCATGTCAGATTTATGAGCTCCAGTTTCTTCAATTTCTTTAGTCACTGGGTCCTATGAAGTTGGAGCTACTTCCTTAATGCTGAAATCTCAGCATTTTTCTTCTTGACAATTTCTTCTGCAACCTTCATATCAGAGGGATCATATCCCATCTTCAGCACCACACGTTCCAAATCTTTGATATTGATGTATTTTTCCAATGAGGAAACTTTCTCAAGCTTGAGCTGTGAGTGTGTATTATCCAAGGTAACCTACATCTTTGATAGACTCATGGCAGTGTTAGTTAAAGTGGAAGCAATCATTTGGTGAGTTTGTTTATGCATCTCAATTTGGTCAATTGGATATACATCTTTAACATTGAATTCAAAGGAAGTTTGCTTCTAGTAATGTGCAGGAGTTCTGGGTTGTGGAATCTGGTCTTGTAAGAAAGCCATCTACTTCTTACCCTTTTTAGAGTCAAATATTAAAAGAAGTATGGCTTGAGAAATAGAAGAATGTTCTGAGAATTAATTATAAGTGTTTAACTTTAATACTTCATTCTTCTTCTTAATTTCACTAAAAACATGAAAATTTTCATCTTCTTTATCCTTCTCACTACCTTCACTGATCTGAATGACCTGTTGTTCATGAGATGTGGTGGAATGAGTGGGAGAATGAGTAGATTGTCCACCAAACTGTGTGAAAAGAGATTTCTCTATATGTCCATCAAATGTTTATTTCTGGGACTCATTAGTTGCACTGACTTTCAAGGAGATCTTAGGTCTCTTCTTTCTGTTCACAATTCTAAAGCCTTTACTTGATGCTTCCTCTATAGGGGATGACTATTCTTCCCTTCCTCATTTGGCTATCTTTGCTCGTGAAATTGGAGTCTATATATTTGAAGTAGATACCGCCTACTCTTAAGCTTCTTGAAGGGTGTTTTCCTTCAATTCTAATATATTTTTGTATTGTTCAATCTTAGGCCTAGCTGTGTGAAGATATGGAGTAAATTTATTTTCTACTATGAGTTTTTGAAATCACTCCCATTGGGTCATAAGACCAAGTGAAGCTAAGGCAAAACTTCATATCTTTCAATAACTTGTATACTTGTTCTCCTACTGCTATACTGTTACAGATGAATGGACCAACCTGAGATTTTCGCTTAAACTGTGATTTCTTCTTTACAACCACAAAATGCAATTCATTTGCATTGAGCCTCTGCCTAATATATTCTAATGCAAAAATTATCATAGGGATGTACTTAGGCATATTGTAAGGTGGTAGTTCACAGCCAAAGACTCTGATTTCTGTATAATTTTGGTAAAGATACCAATATCTTGTTGTGGCTAGATCAACTAGCTGCAAAACTTTTACAATTTCATCACTAAACCTTGGTTCTGGTGTATTACTCAGAAGATTAATGGTTGGATGAACAAACAATTCTATGAACTATTTATATGAAAAATCTTCTTTCTCCTTCATTCCCATAGAAGTGAAAAAGATAACTGATTGTTGGCTCCCTTCTTCATATAGCTTATGAAAAGTGAATGGAAACTTGTCTCCCTAAAAATAGATAAAAAGATATACAAGTATTGAATCATACTTGAATACTTCTTCAGTATTGAACTGGACAAATTGTTCATGAATGGCCTCAGCTAGAAATTGACTAAAGTTAAAAAGCACAGATATTTTGGAACCAACAGAAAACATAGACAAGAAACCTATGATGGCTTCATCTTCATATTGATGAGAATAGTAACCAAGGAGATAAGAGAGAATGGTGGTAATTTTCTTGGTTCTGTCTGGGAATATAGATGAATCATAGGGAGGGTTTCTTTTAGGTAGAGAGTTATCTACAACTAGGAAAATTTATAGGGTTTGAGCTCTTTTAGTGAAATCCAGCTTTTGATAGGCTTCTTTTAGGATTTCTTGAGAAAAAGTAGTGGTTGGCACAATCGTTGGGGCCTACAACATCTGGTCAATGGAATGTGAATTGATGGAACATAGGATTTCTCTTGTAGATGAGATAATAGATCTTTGACTGGGGTCATAAATTGCATGGCATTTTTGACAAATTCAGGTGTTGTATGGATCTGAGGGAAGATGTAATGAGGAAGATGGGAATCCCAATGTCCAATTTCATCAGTTTGATCGATGAATTGGTCCTCCATCTAGTAGTAGATATCAAACAAGTCAAATTCGGACAAACACTCATGGATTTTACAGTCTATGTCAAACAAGGGAAGATGATGTAAATCGACTTGAGGAGGAATGAGATGATTTTTGGTTTATGCAACTTCCTTTCCCTTGGGAGGCATTCAGTTGATTGGATTACAAGCTAAAAATGACAAAAATGGGAAAGATTTGGTTGAAACACATTGATAACAGAAAAACAATGTAATTGAAAAAGACTGAATGAACCTGGATGTTGGCTTGCTTGTGAACAAGACAAAAAATTGGCTTGAACGGTGAATTGGTTGTTTTGACTCTAAGCTGCAAGTATCCAGTGATTAATTGAGTTACGAGAATACACTTTGTAATAGTTTTTATGAAATAAGAAGGGTCTATAAGGCATAAAATGGAGCGAGTTCGTTAATCAACAACTACATTTGTATTAATTCTACAACAGTACTGAGAAACAGTTTGATGGAATATTCATTTGCAGGTGTGGCAAATTAAATGGATAATGGGCATATAGGTAGAAGATTGGTCCATGTAGGATGATGGGATAGAGGAAGTGATCAGTTGTTATAGTAAAGGATGAGGTGGGAGCAATGGTGATGGAGGAGGTCGAAAACAACATTCAAGAGTGATTTCGAGTGGTAAGAGGTTTGGGATTTTAAGTCCCGAATAACTAGGAGTTGGGGTTGGCAATTTTGGAGGGCAGCTTCTAAAACTGATAACTTTAGAACCTCCCTCTGCTGGCAATGTTCAAACACCAAGGGAGGGTCGAGGAGCAATGTTGACCATCAGATCAAAGGCATAAGCGGGGTATGAAAATAAAATGGGGGGAGTTTAATTAAGTGAGGCAGAAGGTGATGGTGGCGTTGAAATAAATATGATGGATGTGACAGGTGTTGGGTCCGAAGGGAACCAATGGATAAAGCTAACGAATAACATTAGGATTTAGAAAATTATGGTTAACTAAAACCATTGGTTACATGCACATATATCCAATGTTTTAAGCTAAGGATAAAAATCCTATCATACTCGAATTTTATTTCATTTATCTACCCATCCTTAACTCTCCTAACATTTTTTCAATCTTAGTCACCAGAATGCATTTAGACTAGCAACTCAACATTTTCCTTTTGATGATTAATTTACTTCTATCCCTATTGCTTCCATTGGCTCAGATTAAACTATTGAGCCAATTTTATTTGCTACCTATTAACGAACAATTTAAATTAATCCAATCATGATTAAACTTTACCATTGGATTGTATGAACTAGTGTGGCATTTAAACAATCTACACACAACTTTATTTGCAAAACATAAAATTGGCTAACAGTAGTGGCATTTGGATGTGCAACACTTTTAGAATTTATTATTTTTTTCTTTTATTTCTAACCTAACATTTTATTTTTTCCTTCCTTTTTTAGGGAATCTTTTCTAACGTTTTATTTGATGTGGACTTATTCATCAAAATATTCCTAACATTTTGTTTCTTTATTCTTTTTGTCCATATCCTAACTTAACATTTTTTTTAAATATATTTTCATTTTTTTCCAACTTACCAAAATCAAAAAATGCTACAACACCATCCACCTCTCTTCTCCCATAATTACTCTGGAGTTTCACATGCTATTCTAATGCTATTGATACTACTATACATTGGTCTATTTTTAATCTTTTGGGTAAGTCCTTAGTGTACTTACTCTGTGTAGCAAATGTATGTCCACATTCTCACCATATCTAAAAACCCCTATAGTAATACAATTCACCAAGGTCTTTGATTTCAAACAATTGTTATAGATGTCCTTTAACTTCATCTATTAACCTATAAGTGTTTCCCATTATAATAATATGATCAACATACAAGGAAATCATAATGATATGCTCCTTTTGATCTAACTTGATATTTATATTAGGGTCACATTTGTTTTTCATAAAAAAATAAATAAAGAAAGAAAGAATCAATCTTCACATATCATGATCTTGGTTCCTATTTTAATCCATATGAAGGTTTCTTTATTTTTCAAACAAGTTTCTCTTGACCCTTTTTAGCAAAGCCTTCTTGATTAACAAGATATACTTCTTCTTTTAGCTCCCCATTCAAAAATAAGAACTTAGCATTTAGCTAATGTAGTTTCCATTTATTTTCTACATCCAAACCAACAATCAAACTAACTTAGTTATAACTATAAAATTTTCTTCATAGTCAATTATTTCATTTTATGAGTAATATTTTACAACTAAGTTGGCCTTATATTTATCTATACTTCCATCAACTTTAAAGTTAGGTTCGAACAACCATATGGATCATATGGGTACCTTATTTTTGGGAAATTCTATTAATTCCCAAGTATCATATTTCACTATAGACTAATATTCTTCCTTCATTACATCTTTCAACTCTTTATGTACATTAGCTTCTTTTAAATTCAAAGGTTCTATGGAATTCATTACTTTAGTCATTAAGGCATCTTTAAATCTTATTCTAGGTTGAGTTTGATGAGACGAACTTCTTGGTACTCCACTACTTTTGTCTCATCTTGTTTCATGGTAAATCATCTCTTCCTCTTGGTGTGTTGTGGATGCTAGAGGTGTCCATGTCACTAGATTCTTCCTACTCTTTATGTTCCTACTTATCATTTACTTCCTCTTTAACATTATCACACTCATAACGAATATTCCTTGCATCATAACTGTCCTCCTTATGGGATTCATCTGCAAACTTGTGGAATAATAAATCTTTGCACACAAATATTTTTTGTGTGCAGAGGTCATACAACTTATAAGCTTTATGATCAAAAAAATAATCTATAAAAGTAGACCTGATAGCTTTTGCATCATGTTTCCTCCTTTCTTCTTTCGAAACATGAGAGAATGTTTTTCTACCGAAGATTCTCAGATGTCTTATTATGGATTTATAACAACAAAATGCTTCAAAAGTAGTCTTATGATCTAAAATTTTAGTTGGAGTTCTATTTTTCAAGTATACAATAGTATTACTAGTGTCATCCTAGAAAGATTTGGTAAGATTTTTACCTTTCACTAGTAGAAAATGGTGAAATTAGTGACTAGGTGAATAAAAAAATTAGTCACCACAACGTTTCTAAGTGAAATACTACCAAAAGTTAGCAATATTAAGAGACCCAACTAAAAACGACTAACATAAATGACTATTTTAGTGATTAGTTAAAATATATGAATAGCTAATAAGTAATACTATTAAAAATGACAAATTTAATTAAGGAAAAGAAATATGACAACCTAAAAAAAGCTACAATAATATGAATTAGTCGTTTATGTTAGTCATTTTAATTATGTCACTTCAACAATCTAAACATACAACTCATAGGGGATTCAAAGGTTGTTTTAGATTGGGTGAAAGGTTATACTTCCTTGTGCACTTCTTTATTGGATCACAGGATGATTAAAATTATGGAGTTTATTAGAATCTTTAGGGTCATATCATTTTATCACATTCACAGGGAATCCAATTCAAAGGTTGAAAAATTATCGAAAAGGGGAGTAGGCCAACACTTGCTTTTGCAACATGATATGAACACCTATATATGTTGAACAAACTTTCCAACTTATTTAGTTGGTTGCACATATATTCAAATTTCTTCTTTGTCTTGCAAAGTGGTAGTGCTAAAGAGAGGGTATGTACTTTCATCAAAGAATGTTCACTTAGTACCACTACCAAACTTCCTTCATGCAACTTGCATGATCATAAATGGATGAAATTTGAATGTTACAAATGTGTTAAGTAATCCACATTCAACTTTATTGTCTTCATTGTCCTTAGTAAAAAAGACAAGTTTGAATATTTCCTTTATTTATGATCACAAACACATAACTCTTTGTTGTCCCAAACATAGTTAATATTGTTGGTGTTTGATATCGTAATTGTGGAATGGTCTCCTAATGATGGTAACAAACTCTCAATCTCTAATTCTCATGAATACGAATAATGAATGATCTAATCCCTTACTTGTATAGGCAATTTATGATTCATTTTTTATTTTTATTGTGCCATTGTATATATGCTTCACTAGCATCTCAAGCTATATCATTAATTGAGCAAGCTTTATCTTTCATTTTTCAAGTATAATTTGGTTCAATGAATAAGCATAGTTGTGTAATTAAAATAATTCTAAATTTGTTAATTATTCGTGGTTTGTTTGACTATTCGCACGATTCTCCCTATCCTTTTACTTTGAGAGCGCGTAGTGTCCAATCAGTAGTCTTCATTAAGGAATTTCATTTCATTTCTCAATGATCTAGCTTAGTTCAATATTTAAGGATTCCACTTTAGATAAGGGTATCCTTCTTGTAGTCTAAAGAATGAAAGAAGGCCACCAAGGTGACATTGGGTGGCTTGCTTGATGGGTGGGTTCAAGACCTTTTTCTTTCTATGAGAGTGTTTGAATGGATATACAATTTAGAAAATGCTTACAAGAAAATTAGTTTCCTTTATTTCCATCACCTAAACTACTTCCAATAAAATCGCGTGCTTTTAATAAAATCTAATTTTGATAAATAATTAATTCAATAAAATAAAAAAATAAGATTATTATTATTGTTATTTTTTTGTATATGAGAGAATAGACAAATATAGCATGTTTGTACTTAAGGATCGATTCTATCCACTACAATAATCACCTCCAAGTGTAACCACATTGCCTCACACATGGCATACTGAGCTAATCGAAGTTTAAACCAATAACATCATAAGTAATGCCTTAACAACCCATTCTATCATCTACTAATCTAAACCACGGGGAAAATTAAAAATAGCTTTTAATATTAAAAAATATAGCCAATTTATTTTATTTGAAAATCAATTTTAACATCTGATTTGAGGAAACTCCATAAAATAAAATTTCATGTGAAAAATGTTAAGCAAAATAAAGTTGTGATAAATTATAAAAATAAAAATAAGTAAAGTGAAATATAAAATTAATAACTATAATTATAATTAACAATTCAATCATATTACTCCTAATTTACCAGGTGTGAGAGGCATAAAATCTCTTCATATACATACCTTTTTTAAAGTGAAAAGAGATTTGATCCCCTCTCCCCTTGGTAAATACAAAATTAATATCTAAAATTAAGATAGATCCAACCTAGTTTTATATCAATTTATGTAATTGAAAGTAAAGAATTATTATTTAAATGAAAAGTTAGTTTCAAAAATATTTGTAATTTTCTCAATTTTAAAATAAGGCCAACCTAGTTCCATCTTAACTCTAGATTTGTCAAGCGACGGGAGGGATCACATCTCTTGAGGTGCAAACTTCCTTTTCAAGTGCAAAACATGGAGAAAGGTTTGTACCTCGAGAGATTTGATCCCTCTCGGTGCTTGATAGATCCAGAGTTAAGATTGATCTAGGTTGTTTTCAGTCATGTGTGGCCAAAGACAATATAATGAGCATATAATTAATTTTATCAATAGTACTTAAATTCATCTAATATTAATATAATCATTTTAAATATGCTAATATGTTTCAGATTAATCTGTATATTTTGATTTTAAATTTGCTAAGTTGCCTCAGTTTGTTATGATGATAATAACTTTAATGATGAAAAATGATGAAATATAATTTTTGAATGTAAAGGGACAATGTAATAGTGTTGAATGATAGAAAATGTGAATAATAAGAATATAGGCAATTACAAATAGTCTTCATTGTGGTTAATCCAAAACTATTTTCTTCTATTATTCTTATTGTCACCCTTTTTACTTTTGTCATTTTTTCATATTGATCGTCATATTTTCATATCGATTACATTAAAAGGACAGGTTAAACAATAAAACATTTAAATCTTTAGCTCAATCTATTGTAGTAAACATTCCTTCTCTCTCCTTCTCTCCAATATTAATAGGTTGAATTACTATAACACAAAAATAAATTTACACTGTTAATATTTTTTTGTGCTTACACTGAAATCAATGTACAATGTTAATCCAATCAATTTAAATTAATGTACCATCATACATCCAATTACATCAAAACAGGAATCAACATTTACACTGAAATTAATGAACCTAATGCAAGAAATTAAATAAGATTAGAAAACAACATTTACACTAAAATCACTGCATCTAATGAAAAAATCAAATAATATTAGAAATCAACATTTACACTCAAATCATTTCATATAGTGCATGTAATAAAATTGGATTATAAACCAACATCTACACTGAAGCTTGAAGCTACAAAAAACTTCCACAGAGGCTTGAAATCCAACATAACTTCCCTGGCAGAATGAAGTTGAAACTGTGGACAATCCGGAGCTTGAAGCTACAAAAAACTTCCACAGAGGCTTGAAATCCAACATCTACACTGAAATTAATCCACCTAGTGCAAGTAAGAAAATGTGATTATAAAGCAACATCTACATCGAAATCAATGCATCTAGTGGAAGCAATCAAATAGGATTAGAAATCACCATCTACATTGAAATCAATGCATTTAGTGCAAGCAATCAATTAAGATTAGAAATCACCATCTACACTGAAATCAATGCATCTAGTGAAAGCAATCAAACATTATTAGAAATGAACATCTACATTGAAATCAATGCATCTAGTGCAAGCAATCAAATAGGAATAGGAATCAACGTCTACATTGAAATCAATGCATTTAGTGAAAGCAATCAAATAGGATTATAAATCATCTACATTGAAATTAATGCATCTAGTGAAAGCAATCAAATATCATTAGAAATCAACATCTACACTAAAATCAATGCATCTAGTGCAAGAAATCAAATTGGATTATAAATCATCGTCTACATTGAAATCAATGTATGTAGTGCAAGAAATATTCTTCCCTCTCCCCCCCATATATATCTATATCTCCATCCATCTCTTCTTATTTTCCACTCTATATCAACCCCCCAAACACACATGTTGTTTCACTTCATATCTATCAATCTCTTTGTCCCTCCCTCCCTCTCTCCATCTCTATCTTCTTTCCTCTCTTCACTTTCCATCTATATCTCTATCTCCATTTGCTTCTCTATATCACTGCCAAAAAATACACTCTATTTCTTCAATCTATCTACCTATTCATCCCTCCTTCTCCTCTCTCTCTCTCTTCCCCTTCTCTCCATCTCCCCCACTTCTATCTCTCTTCCCTACTTCTTTCCACTCTCCCTCTCTCTCCATCCTCTTTATCACTCCCTCTCTCTCTCCCACCCTCCAACTGCATCTCTCTTTCCCTCTCTCACTCCACTCTCTCACACCATCTCTCTCTCGACCTTCCTTTCTTTCTCTCTCTCTCTCTTACTCTTCAGCCTCCAACTCTATTACTATATCCCTCCCTCTCTTCTTCTCTCCCCCATTCTCTCCATCTCCCCTTCTTTGTATTTATCTCAACCCTAAACATACACACACTCTCTCCATCTATCCATTGTTACTCCCTCTCTCCCTCTCTACTTCTCCCTCTCTATGTATTTCTTCTTCCCTCCCTCTCTCCCACTCCAACTCCATACCCCTATCCATCCCACTCTCCTCTACTTTCTCAAATATTCTCTCTCGTACTTCCTATTTCTCCCTTTCTCTCCTACCTCCCTCTCTCTTCCCCCATCTCTCTCTCTCCTTATCTCTAATCCTCTCTCTTAACCCTGTTGGGTTGTGTTATATTCTTTCCACATAGTTAATAGGGGATTTGAGGGGTACCCGTAACCCCACTTTATGGGGTCC